>CM067360.1:60252561-60442561 GCA_034401795.1 Chaetoderma sp. LZ-2023a
CTAATGTGGGTGTTTAGTACGTGATCTAGACACGTGACTCACGTAAAACAATCTAACTACAGACTACGTTTTCCATGGGGTTTAACTATGGATATGCTGTCTATCTTGAAAACAATTTGACTGAATGTTGTTGGTGGCTAAGCCACCAACAACTTTCAGTCAAATTGTTTTCAAAATATTGAGCCGGTCCAGAGGTAGTGCTCATTGAAATTATTGTCTGATACCTTGCAGCAGTTGGACAGTTTGCTGCATATAGGAAAGGTGTGTCACCTGTAACTAGTTCAGTTCAAGGAAAGTATGCCAGCTGGTATCTACTTGTAACTGTGACATTGCAAACCCCGTTAGTGTGATATTTCTACATTTTTGTGTTGTGGCATAGACTATGCGCATGTTTGACCTGCAAACTATATGAGACAATTGACCAGTCAAACGCAAAATTTCTACATTATCTAGTCCGAACGCGTTGTGTTCGCTTGTCAACTAGTCGAGTACGCTTAAATGTAGTTCGTCCATCGAACCTCGCTAGGATGATAGAACCTTTTATAAAGAACAGCACGGCTTAAACTTCACTACAAAGATTTTGCTTAGCTAAATACTCCTACGATACGCTCGTGCCATGTTGAAAATTCAACATTGAAATTGTTAGATTAGCTTAACTCTCTACCAGGAGGTGTTTTCGACGATCATCATACGTGATAGTATAGATTGCTTCATGTGGCGTCCACACGCACTATGTTTGCTCACAGTTATTATCATTTCTGTAGTAACATTGTCTTCTTGTAATCCGACTAAAGATGGCGTACAACAACAAACCACAACCACCACGACAACCCCCGCGCTACCTTCCGACGCCACCTCCCCATCAGCAGCGCCACCTAACAATGCCAAGGTTGCGTTAGAAGCACCACCTAGCAAAGCCAGCCTTATTGACAGTTTTGTTTCCGCTGCCTTTTCCTGTAAGACTAGCAGCATTCCTGGTCTTTCTCTGGCTGTAGTGCAGAACGGACAAATAGTTCTGGAAAAAGGTTATGGCTTGGCCGACATAGAGCAGAATATTCAAGCAACTAAAGATACCAAATTTGGATTATCATCCATCACGAAAACGTTCACAACGACATTGCTAGCGAAAGTTTTGAACAACACGAACAGGTACGTAAACAGACAAACAAACAAACAAACAAACAAACAAACAAACAGCAGCAGCAGCAGTAGCAGCGGCAACAACAACAACAACAACAACAACAACAACAACATCAAACAACAACGGCGGCAGCAGCAGCAGCAGCAGCAGCAGCAGCAGCAGCAGCGACAATGACACATCATTGCTGGTGCGGATGTCATCGTCTTGATTTAGTACACAATATTGGATCCATTCCATGGGGTTTGAGAAATATGCCTTTTCAATGGGCCGCGTGTGAAATGGATGAAGCGATTATTAATAAAGTTTTCTACAGTTTTTAGCCGGATAACTTGAAATTTGGCACCGGTCTAGCACGCCTTGGACCATCTTAGTATAGCCCTAAAGGAGGGATGTTGACACTGGGTTTCAAAATAATTTTTTGCGTTCACTGGTTTTCAGTATTATTATATATCTATTTTTTTTAATATATTTATTTTTATAGCAGTTGGGACACACGGCTCTATGATATTTTCGGCTCCCGCTTGACGTTTTCTAATTCTTTACTAACGAACTATGGAACAATCCGTGACCTGGCAGCACATCGCATGGGTATTCTAGGATTTAACAGCATCCTATACAAGAACGATCTGGAACGGCCAGATTTACTGAGGTAAGGCCTTTATATATATACACACAAACTGTGTGCACATGGGCATGTAACCACGATAACGCAGGTTACTGTGCTTGTTCTGGGCCAATACCGGGCCGTATTAGCCTAGTAACCTGCATTGACAGGAAACCCATATATAGCATTTGTCCAGATAGTAGCGCGTCATATTAATAGCCATGTTAGGCTAGACTGGAGAACAATAGTATTTTTACCGATTAGCCGTTCGGCATAATATTCCAGAACATCACCTTCAAGACAACTATATACAGGAAAAACTGTTGAATACTTTGAAACTAATTCGATTGGAGCCTGTTGGCAGCAAGACTCGCCATTTGAATTGTTACAAAACATTCAGCATTATATAATTTATTCCATGCCTCAAAGTTGAGAGTACGGGTCAAGTCAGTGAAGTTTGTAGAGTTGGTGACATCAATCGGCTCCCCACAGGGAGATGGCCTATCTCCAGTGCTTTTCATCTGTTACCTTGCTGCTGCATTGAAATCCGTGCGGGAAAGTTCCACAAGACCAAACATCCCGCCCCCCCCACCCCACATGCACGCACGCGCGCACTCACGCGCGCACTCACGCGCGCGCATACGCACGCACGCACGCACGCACGCACGCACGCACACACACACCAGTGTCAACACCGGGTTTGCCGCTAGAGATAGAATATGCTGACGATGTGGACTTCATAGACGAGGAAAAGAACCCCCTTGACGAACTTCTCCAAATAGCTGCAAACAAACCAAAAATTGAGAATCTCTTTATGAATAAATCCAAAACAGAGTTCACCCACGTATACCTATCTACAAAGCATGAAACTAATGAAAATGACGATCCATGGAGGAAAAGTACAATCCCGGGCTCACTGCTTTGCAGTACTGCTGACATTGCTGCTCGCTGCGTCATAGGGAACATAGCTGTACAGTCATTTGGAAGCTATGGATTCGTAGATCAAAGATGCCCTTGATTAAAGGCTACGTTTATACAATGCAACCTGTTATCCTTGATGATGTATAACTGTAACAGCCGCGCTGCTCCAAATGCAGCTCTAGGCAAACTCGATGCCTGCCACCGCAAACAACTACGCAGCATCACTGGACACCGATGGCCAGACAGCATACTTTCCAAAGATGCACTATACAAGATGTGTAATATGTCGCCGCTGTCTGTAAAAGTCGCCCAGCAACGATGCTCCATGTTTGGCCATGTGCAAGGATGCCAGAAGAGACACCAGCACAGAGAGCCTTGGAATTCGCCCTACTCGGAGCCAGCAAATACAAAGCCAGGAAAGGACGTAATTGAATAAATCTGCTAAGCGTGCTATGATGTGACCTCAAGAAAGCAGGACTCGGTACACTCAAGTCAAGAATGGACCTGGGGAACTTAGTCTTGGCGCGGTGGTCCAGTGGAAAGATGTCTGGTTGCTGATGCTATGCGGAGTTACAGAATGGCGGTTCGATCCCCCGACCGGGAGATGGTGATCAACAAATTAAACTAATGGGTGCATGACTGTAGGCTGGTTAGCACATAGAAATTGAAGCCGCACGTTGCCAGTGCGTCAATAGAATAAAAATACATATACTGCCAGAGCCGTGCTGGAGTCAGAGCACAATAGGCGTAAAAAGCCTAGGATTGAGTCGTGGCAGGTGCATCCACAGATAGTCCCATATGAATCGTCAGTGTGTCAGTATATCAGACATGTGGAAGCTGGTCGGCCAAACCTTGACTCTTAGTCTTGGCGCGGTGGTCCAGTGGAAAGATGTGTGGTTGCTGATGCTATGCGGAGTTGCAGAATGGCGCTCGATCCCCCGACCGGGAGATGGTGATCAACAAATTAAACTAATGGGTGCATGACTGTCGGCTGGTTAGCACATAGAAATTGAAGCCGCACGTTGCCAGTGCGTCAATAGAATAAAAATACATATACTGCCAGAGCCGTGCTGGAGTCAGAGTACAATAGGCGTAAAAAGCCTAGGATTGAATCGTAGCAGGTGCATCCACAGATAGTCCCATATGAATGGTCAGTGTGTCAGTATATCAGACATGTGGAAGCTGGTCGGCCAAACCTTGACTCTTAGTCTTGGCGCGGTGGTCCAGTGGAAAGATGTGTGGTTGCTGATGCTATGCGGAGTTGCAGAATGGCGGTTCGATCCCCAGACCGGGAGATGGTGATCAACAAATTAAACTAATGGGTGCATGACTGTCGGCTGGTTAGCACATAGAAATTGAAGCCGCACGTTGCCAGTGCGTAAATAGAATAAACATACATACTTACTTACCTCAAAAAGAATGTGTCATTTCTGACCTATATGGGGTAAATGGTTAACAATATGAACTGGGTAAATAGTCGATAATCCGCCAGTGTGCCTAGAACGGACTAGCGTTCTGTTGACAAATTCTTAGAAATAGTTAACTATACTTCACTTCAGCAGTAGAACGTGTACCAGGTTGACCATCACTGTGTCATATTGTACTCAATACTATAGACCACATGCATCCTTCAGACAAAATGTGCTAAATATTATGCAACAATAGATCGCAGCAGTGTCATACACGTAATGTTCGGATATGTTATCGGGGTAAGCGGCTCCCTCGATAACATATCCGAAGGGCCGAGAGTATAATCGGATAACGGTATCACGTGGTACAGATTCTTATCACGTGGTACACATTCTACTCGATTACCTCTGCTTCAAGTGAGAGTAAAAGATAGGTAAACCAATATCTATTATCAATATCTATTCGTCCTATGAAATGGCAAGGCCACGACTTGAAATAAGGGCCAAACTGTGGCTCTTTAAGGCGTTTTAAAATTTTGAATTTATGGGGAAAATAATCTGTATCATGTTTCGTAAATTGTTAATGGATTAAAAGAGATTTGGCAGAAATGTTCCTTTACACTTTAATCATGTGACAATAGTGTCAGCAATGGCTGTCAGATTGATTAATTGCACTTTTCCATTTGGTCAATCATGCCAATATTTCATCATCCAAATCTTTTACTGTGACCTCACCACTGCCCCTTTGATAAATGTCCGTGTTGTGACACTTGAGCCATTGGCCAATAGTGTCAGTGATGGCTGTCCCGTTGATAAATGGTACTTTTCCCGTTGGTCAATAATTGTCAATGACACCAATATTCTTGCATATCCTCATCCAAATTTTTGACTACTATTTAATAATAGTATCAGGGACCATTGCCCCTTTGGTAAATGTCCGCGCTGTGACACTTGAACCATTGGTCAATAGTGCCGGTGATGGCTGTCCCATTGCTCAAAAGTACTTTTCCCGTTGGTAAATAATATCGAGGAGGCCAATATTCTTGCATTTCCTCATCCAGATTTTTTACCGTGGCCATGCATTGTCTCATTAGTAAATGACATCTGTTAATACCCTTGTCAGGGATGGCCTCCCCATTGATCAATGGTACCTTTTCCATTGGTTAATAATGTCAAGGACGACAATATTCTTGCATTTCCTCTGCAAGTATTTGCCGGTGACCATAGTCCCATTTATAAATGGCATGTGTTATGTGTGGCCCCATTAGTCAATTTAGGTTTCTCTGGTGTTCAGTAATTTGTCAATAATGCCATGGACCCTTGCCCTATTTGTTCATAGCATCAGTTACGTTTTCCACATTGAGCAAGGATGCTTTATCCATTGGTCAAGTATGTCTGTAACACTCACCTCGTTGATCAATAATGTCAGGAGCCTTTGCTCTTGTTGGTCAGTGGCATCGGTTATGCTTATCCCGTTGGTAAATTTTGTCACTGATACATGATTCATTGCTCAATAAGGTCAAGGACAACTGTTTCATTCGTCAATGACATCAATTACACGTGTCCCATTGACAAATTGTGCTGCTTGTCCAATTTTGTTAAGTGTCAGTGATACTTGCGTTGCTAGCCATTAGTGGTACGGGTGGCCTCATTGGTCAATAATGATAAGGACCATTGGCCCATTGGTCTATAGCAACACTTATGCTTGCCTGATTGACCATTGGTGCTTGTTGTGCATTAATTAATGCACACACGTTTACAATTTCTCATCAGCTAGGTGAGCACTATGACCCTTGGGCCATTTATTTAAATTATTCTCTTTCCGGAGTGAGGAACGCATGCGCTTTGCGTCTAGTTGCTTTGTATCTCTATTTTGAAAGGACCTGCAATAAATGGGCCTAGGAATCTACTTATGGCATGTGGAAGCCTGTGTTATGCGGTATTTCCTAAAGTAACCAATTACGTGATATTTGACAATAGTAGACCAGCCAACAGAGTAGAAAAGGCATAGAAAATGTGATGACGGCATTGCGTGTTATACGTAATAGTCGGCATCCATATTGAATCTACACAACTTGGGTGGGAGATAGGGTGTGACTGGATGACATTCTTAATTTGGACTTAGTTAGTTTTAAGGTAGTTTATAGTTCATTAAAGTAATATATGGATCAAATACGCATAATTAAAACATTTTTACTTTGTTTTCCTAATGAATCCATATACGAAGTTAAAACATCACTTATTATACCGGGCCCATTTTGAGACTATTTGCATAACAGTGTACAATATATCATGGGAAACTTTAAAATGGCAACCGTTATAAATTTAAAATTTCATTATTTCCCATGATTTTGCCAGGATGAATAGATATTTTCCGACAATATTACACTCAATTATCACTCTTGCTATCTTAGATATAGATCAACTCAAATACGTTTTTATTTACTATTTCACCTATCACTTTTTCATGCACCTATAAGTGATTGAGTAAATTTTTGTCTGACAGGTATGACGAAACGTGGTCATTCTGCATTTTTCATTAAATTGGCAATTTCTACGTTTATGTGACCTTTAGGACTTTGAAATAAGCTTCAAGGGCAAAATCAATGATGGCATTCACCCACACATTATCCCAACTATAAGCATTCAATCTAGCATGGATGCCAGCTATTAACAAAAAAATGCCGTCGTAAGTGAAAAACAACGTCTTGGTTGAAATACTACAATCACTAATCATTCCTGGTAAAAGTTACCACAGTAATATTCTAATGTCATCATTCTCCTCTGGCCATGTCATATATTCTGTCACTTTAGCTACAACCATGATAACACAGATTACTGGGCGGGAAGGCAACTGGAAGGCTGCGCCAATACCGATGCTTATTGGCCTACTATTGGACCAGGACCGGCCCAGTAACCCGCGTTATCAGGGCTTATAGAGGCAGGCATGTCTTTATAAGATTATGACTAACTTTGCAGAATTCTGCGTTATCTGCCGGCAAAAGGAGAGTTTCGTAACTCGTTCTACTACAATAGTCTGCTGTATGGATTACTGGCTCACATCACCGAGCTGCTAGCTAATAATGGCGCGTGGGAGGATTTGCTGACCAATGAAATTCTACTACCTCTGAACATGCGCAATACGACCTTCAGATCCACAGCTAACCTTGACGGAGATGACGTCGCAAAGCCATATCAAAAAGATTTTGATGGAAATTTCCGTAGGATTAATTCAGCCTTACCAAGGTATGCCTACTATACAGTTTCATTATTCCGTGTGCGATAGCAACGCATAATCTATACAGATTGGCATCGGAATGGAAGTCACGTGTTCGTTTCTTCTGAACGTTAAACGAAACTATGATTAGGCTACTACCACATTTCATATTATCCATTCGGACGATGCAATATGTCACACATAAATTATGCATATGATATTATCTTTTTAATTTGCCATGACTGAAGGATATTGGGGAATTTAATAACTAAAGGTTGGCTGCCAAGTTTTATTTTTCGACCAATCAAAAACACCTAAGCTACATTGCCTCGTGTTATGCGCTCGGTTCTAACTAGAAGAGGCGGTTTCCTCCAGTCAAATAAATTACAAAATATTCAACAGGATAATTATTACAAAGTAAAGTATGCATTGGATCTGCACTAACATGCCGTCATACAATATCGCGTGAGGATACAAAATGGCGGCAACCATAGTTCGACATTAAAACGACATTGAAAAGCAAATAAGCGTGATATAGCAAACAAAATGGGCAGGGGTCGAAACGATGGTTTCTTGCATAGCCTTTGAGATCGCTACTGACCAGATAGTGCATATATACATTGCATAGATGAAATACAGATTCAAAAGTTGTTATTACGTGCCTAAGATAGCAGCATATTTCCGAGTGGTTATTTTTCAAAATATTCATCATTTTACGCAACTTATATACGTCTCATTTTACTTTACCAGGCACTGGTCAAAACTCGGCGGAGGTGGTTCCATTATCAGCTCCGCTGCGGATATGGCCAAGTGGATGATTTTCCAACTGGGCAATGGTCAAAATGCTGATGATACACAGATTTTAGATGCAGACATGTTAAACGAACTCCATAGTCCAGTAGTGGCATACAAGCGAACAATTAACAAATACACAGCACGACCAGCTGTCCCGTCCACGTATGCTTTCACTGGATATGGACTGGGATGGCAAATCGGTTATTATCGAGGTAATAATAATTAATAATAATAATAATAATAATAATAATAATAATAATAATAATAAGACGACAGTAGTAATGGGGTGGGATAGATGCACCTTTTCATTGTTCCTCCCAAGTCACGTGGTTTCGAGGTGGGTGCCCTTGTACAAACACTGCGACGAGAACACGTTCCTTTTTGGGATGTGCAAAAATTTAAAAACCAGCTGTCAATCATTATTGATTAAGGCCTATCATTATAGACCCATGATCCCATTGGCTGATTTATAGACGTGCATAAATTATAGCCACCTGACAGCCGCAAATATTGAGTGTGGGGTATAGTGATAGACACACGATCTGATAGGCTGATTGATAGATGTGCATGCATTATAGCCAAGTATTACAAAATATTGATTATGGGCTGTAGCGATAGATGTGTGATCTTATTGGCTGATTTATAGATGCGCATAAATTATGCTCAAGTGTTACAAGAATATATGTTAGAGGGTATGGCGATAGACACGTGATCTGATCAAGTGCTTATTTATAGTCTCACATAAATTATAGCCACCGGTCAGCCCAAATATGAATTGTGGGCTATAGTGATAGACACATGATCTGATCTAGGCTGATTTATAGACATGCATAAATTATAGCCAAGTGTTACAAAAATATTGAATATGCGCTATAGCGATAGATGTGTGATCCTATTGGCTGATTTATAAATGCGCATAAATTATGCTCAAGTGTTACAAGAATAACTCTTATAGGCTATGGCGATAGACACGTGATAGATATTCTCGTAGCAATTGGATATAATCTGTGTGTTTATAAATCACCCAATCAGATCGGGTGTCTCTCATTATAGCCCATAATCGATATTTCGACTGGCAGGTGGCTATAATTTATGCATATCTCTAAATCAGCCAATCAGACCGTGTGTCCATTGCTATAGCCCATAATTGATATTTGGGGCTGGCAGGTGGCTATAATTCATGTGCGTCTATAAATCAGCCAATCAGATCATGAGTTTATCGCTATAGCTCAATCAGCCAATCAGATTGTGTGTCTATCTGTATAGCCCATAATATATAATAGCTTCTCTGATTGACAACTGAGGCTGATATAAATACCAGACTCTGTTGTTGCTGTTACCAGTACTAGTACCAGAAGTCCATAAATTGACATAATACTATAGTATTATGGGCTTCTGTTAGTACTAATGGATGCTATAATTATAGTGCTGATGTTAGTAGGAGTGTGCCAGCGTAGCAAGGCCTATACTTTGCACATATACCCTAGGATTTACTGGATTCGCAAGAGGAAACAACGAAAATAGGTATTTTCTAATATCTTAGAGAAAGTAAAATAAGACCACTGTCGCCATTTTTAAAATAGTTGATTAGAAATGACTTTTTACTGTTTTACCATTATATACCCTCTGAGATGTCTTGATCATCAATCTCTCTAACCATCGGGGTGCATTAAATGCGCTTTTTCATTGGCCTTCCCAAGTGACATTGTTTCAAGGGATCATGGCTTAATTGCCCGTATATGGAGTGCCTGAAAGGGTCTGTGTTCTGGTGGGCGAGTTTCTACCAGGACGCCTACCAGAACCCATCCCTTTTGGGCACTCCATATATGGGCAACTAAGCCATGCCCCATAGAAACCACGTGACTTGGGAGGGCTAATGACAAAGCGTATCTGGTAATGATTATTCCACATCACTCAGTTCAGTCTAGTTCTATGTAGCGCAATTTTGTTGTATGTTGTCAGGTTTCCCTACGGCAGAACACAGTGGCTCTAGTTGGGGACAAAATTCGCTGCTCACAACCTTTCCGAGCCAAAAAATAGGCATATACACATCTTTAAATAGGTTAGTGTCATGCAAGGTGAAAGTAAAGCGGGTGAAGCGCCAGTTAACATTAAACAGTTAAATGCACATTGTACCTATAAACATTCCATAATTTGTACGAGATATATATATATATATATATATATGTTGTTTTATGTACACCTTATATTAGCTAATTTCTAATGTTCGGTATCAAGTTGGATAAATTCTTGAGTCTACAATGACATTGGTTGACCAATTGTGTCGTCGAACCACGGTCCAGCAATTCTGCATAGCGTAGAGTCATCAACAATCCAGGCATGTTGAAGACAAAAATCTTGGATTATCCGATCAAATTTCACCTGTCGTATAGAATGCATATGGGGCTGTCGCTTAGATGCACCCATATGGCGTGGATGCGCGCCTCTCGCCCTCTGTCCATCGTACACTGGCGATAGGAGTTTTTGTCGAGCCCTATGAAAAGCATAGGATGGCTCGACATAGTGATCCAAATGGTGTGCGGGCGTGCAGATAAGTGTTACGGTTTTTCAATGTACTTGTAATTCGTCAATGTTTTATCCGATCTTAATAAAACGATAGAGATTTGTTCTATACCATCATTGCATCCAGTCTACATCATAATTAAAATAATTTTCAAATTTTTTCCATATTTTTATGGTGTTTGAACTTAACCTGTTTTTCACCAAGAGTTAGGTAAATGTTAAGGTTTTTCAATGGCCATTTAATTCATCAAAAACTTGTCCGATCTTAATAGAATTTTAGTTCTATATACCGTCATTGCATCCAATCTACAGCATAATTATAATAATTTTCAAATTTTTTCCATAATTACGGGGTTTGAACTTAGCTTATTTTACATCAAGAATTATGTAAATGTTCAAGTCTTTCAATGAACATGTAGTTCATCAAGAGCTTACCCGATCACAATAGAACTATACAGATTTGTTCTATGCCATCATTGCATCCCGACTCCATCATAGGGAAACTGATAGTCAAATTGTTTCCATATTTTTATGAGGTTTAGACTTCGACGATGAATTAGAATAATGTTAAAGTTGTTCAATTTTCTTTTAATTTAGCAAGGGGTATAGTATTTTAAGAAATCCTTATTTTGCGCCACTGCAACACATGTATGATATGCAGAAAAACTAAAGGTCTCGACATGCGGGGCACAATCCATCTCGTTATTAGTGTATTAAGATACTGGCTACAATGTCTACGCTAA
The DNA here is from genome assembly GCA_034401795.1 of Chaetoderma sp. LZ-2023a. NCBI lineage: Eukaryota > Metazoa > Mollusca > Caudofoveata > Chaetodermatida > Chaetodermatidae > Chaetoderma > Chaetoderma sp. LZ-2023a. The sequence goes on from CM067360.1 coordinate 60,263,915, forward strand.
CACCCCCACCCCCACCCCCCACACACACACGCACGCACCGCACACACACACACACACACACACACACACACACACACACACACACACACACACACACACACACACACACACACACACACACACACACACACACACACACACACACACACACACACACACACACACCACCACCACCACCACCACCACCACCACCCCACCACCACCCCCGACAATAGATTGCACCCGTAAGTTGACTTTTTATCACCATTTCTCTGCTCGCGATCGAACGGCCATCCTGCAATACACCTTTCCCACATTGACATTGACGTCATTACGACGGGATTCCGCTAAATCAACGCTCAGCCGGTAACATTGCATTGAGTTACTATTGCACTAAAATACACTGCAATTTAAGCCGTTCCTATGACAAACTAAAATCACTATATTATGTAAGTCATACATCATTGGAAAGCGCATTCAATAACCTAATTATTAATGCATTATTTTTTTTACGTGTTTATAAATCTTTCACTGGGTTATTTGCGTATATAAAATACACCATTACACCTAGATTCATTAAATCAAGTGGACAATAGGGGCTTTTTTTTAGAATTACAATCAACTGTATTAAATTTGAGAAAACTATAGAAACGAGTTCAACAACGTATGGAAAATTGGGTTAGCTTTCCAATGATGTATGATTTCAATAATATTATGAAATTACTTATTCATATAAACTGTTTAAAGTGCGTTGTATCTGCTTCCAATAGTAAAGTAATAGCTGTTTGCGCGTCGGCTATCGCGTCGTATATCGCGGTTACCAGCCGGTGGGTATTTTCCCAAAATACACTAATGTGGGAAAGGTATATTCACCATAGCGTCAGCATCACAGGAATGTTTCCACGGGGCCGCGGCACCAAGACAAAAATCTTGGATTAGCAGTCTAACCTTCACATGCTGAATATACTAAATACACACATTACCTAGATCTCATGCAAATTTACATCTCTCTATTGGGACATGGGCACATTATCGAGCGAGAAGGGTTGATAGGCTATATTGTAGCAGAGATGGTCAATATGATGATGATGATGAGATGATGATGATGATGATGATGATGATGAAGCAGCAGCAGCAGCTGAGGTGAAGATTCATACAGATCTAGGCATACAGGTGACAAAAATTAAGTTAAAATTTACAGCGAAAACGGGAAGTTTGCCATTATCTAGCAATAAACATAGAACCTTTCTGTATATATTTGACGCAAGCAGCATGCATTTTGGACAAATGCCATTATCCAGTCGAAATAAAGCTTGGTCATTTGGATAAAATACCTATAGACATGATTGTATCGACTGAAAACGTGAGCTTGCAATCTAGCAATCTTTACTTTCAGCTACGACGATGGATACTTTTTCCGTACAGCTCTCCATTTGAACATTGCTGATATTCTGTTAGGCGAGAAGTCCTGGATCAATGCTACAAGCGCTTGCACATTCCCTGAACCATGGAACCAAGCACCGAAGCCCAGGTCTTACAAGCCATACCGAAGTGACGTACGCGCTGGTAGACCACTAGAGGTAAGCAGAGTTTTAAATGGGGTGGAATTTGGACAGACATTATAAGAATATTTAAAAAGTAATTTGATTGTGCGCTGTTGCTCCATATGGCAGCAACAGCGCGCAGTCAAATTAATTTTATAAAGTATCAACAGAATGTTTTTTAAATAGTAAAGCCATACAATTCGTATACTTCATGGACATTTCAATCTTCATAGCAGAGCTACATATGTCACTATGTATTATAACGCCAGTCTTCGTGTGACCTAATTGAGTATGACGTCATATGTTAGAGTGATGTATCGGATCCCTATATTTTCAGTAGCATTCGTAAATAATGGGATCACATAAATAATAGCACAGACTAATCTGTTGCTGATGTTTCAAATATTTAAAAAAAATTATTACATACTAAAGAATGTGGTGTATCGTCACCTATATGACATCACAATCTATCGCTTGAGGAGACAAGATGGCGGGGACCACAATTCAATATTAGCGCGAGGTTAAAAGGTGAATAATTCTATCGAATGTACATAGCCGTAATTTATCAGCCGGACGCAGGATTTGAGATGAGATTAGTATCCTTTTAAGGATGATTGTAATAAGACTCGAAATTATACATTATAGCGAATAGAGGAATCCATTTTAGCCTATCTTTAGCTAAGCTCCACACTTTGACAGTGTTTGGGATCGATAGATCCCTAAATTCTCTGAATCTCAATTCCCAGAAAACTATACTGGTAATCTGTTGAATATTTTGAAACTAATTTGACTGAGTGCTGTTGCTGCCTATTAAATTAATTTCAAAATATTCAACAGAATGTTTATTAAATTGTAAGGACATACAATTCGTACAACCTGACGGACTATTAAGGGTTTATGATGGACTTAGATATGTCATTCGTGACGTAATTGATTGTGACGTTAACCTACATGTGACGTAATTCATTATGACAGATTGGATTCCTCTATTGATCCAGCATATTTATGGAAATGATAAACATATATAGGCGTGTGATACAATTATGGTAGAACATAGGTAATTTTCCATCGCTTCTTTACAGGTCTACACCGGTGTGTATCACCATCCTGCATATGGCAATCTCACCATTGTCCATGACATCAATAGACTACAGATGAGATTTGGGTTTGGTGTTTGGGAGATGTATCCAAAGCCAACTCTGGACAACTTTTCAGCCCAGGGAACAGGACACGTATGGGTTAGTCGGTTCTCCACCCTGAAGTTCACATATGATGGTGCTAAAATGGCCGTGACTGAATTGGTAGCAACGAGTTTTGAACGGCGAGCTCCACCGACATTTGTTCATGTGTTAAATCTAAGAGAGCCATCTGATATAATTGGATAATAACTGTTCTGTCAGTATTTCTTGTATATCGAAATAAAGCTTTCCCTTGTTCATATGTGCTTTTTCTCTACCTATCACATTACTATTTGCTATGATATTATTATAATTCTGTGTGATTCTCATGTTAATTATTTAGCATATGTTCCAAATATTATTAATTTTAATCGATCAATTAATCTGGTTCGAAGGTCGCGGATTGATGTTTAACAGCCGACAAAACCTAGATATAGCAATTTCCGTTGTCAAAATCAATCAACGAACATACACTCAATTTTGATTGGTCGACGGCGGACATAGTTCTCCATACCTATTAAGGTTTCTGACATTTCAGCCCGATGTATTCAACAGTTCCGGAGAAGCAATTCTTTTAAAAAACTAGCTCATACAAGATGGCCACCAAAAACATTTTATCAATCGGGGTCTCTGTATTGTACTGTGGGTTTTTTTCTTTTTCTCTATGTCTACTCAGTATCGCATCTGTACATCCACAAGTATATCTCACAAGCTATGTTAAATTATGGTCCGTGTGTGTAATTGTATATGTCTGTTTATTGTTAGGTGTTCGCCATCACTATAGGCACTGGCTTCGGCGGACAACCTGTATTGCCAATATGTAAATTTGTATCCAAGAAGCAAACAAATAATATTGAATCTTGAATCTCGTGAACAAACTTCACTTAATGACTGACCTAGTTATTATGTTTCTTGGGCGTCACATTAACTGGCCAATGTGTTTCGGAGAAGAATATTTTAACAGTATTTCTTCTTAGATTGCCGCGTCCAAGATCACCAGCGAGCAAATCGACTAATTTGCTTGGCTTGAACAGCCTGATTGATGACTAATCTGCTTGTCTTGAACAACATGGTTGATGACTAATCTGCTTGGTTTGAACAGCCTGATTGGTGGCTAATCTGCTTGGCTTGAACAGCCAGATTGATGACTAATCTGTTTGGCTTGAACAGCATGGTTGATCAAGCTGATTGGAATGCGCCACATTCATATTCAACAGACGCGGCACCTATATATCGCCACTTTCACTGTCAAAAGTCATCAGGTAACTGGCGCTAAATTTTCATTGGCCAATGCTGGCCATGGTTTTGCACGAATCATCTTTCAATGAAAAATTGAAAAAAGCCTTGAATAGTAACTAATCCAGATTTTGGGCCAATACAGTCAGCGGTTCAAGTTGTTTTTTGTGAAAACTATGTCATTCAAGATGTCCGCCAGACCAATTAACAAATCATGTTCTCTTGAACAGACCTGGTTCAGCTCTTGACTAGATGAATTTTATTGAGTTTCAAATCAATCGGCAAACCAGTTTCTGAGAAGCTTAAACGTGGTATCAGAAATAGGGCAAAATTCAAGATAAGTGCCACCCAAATTGGCCAACCGTCTTGGTTTGAACAATCTTAGATCAATACAATACGGGTGATTCCTGTGAAATGTAATTGCAATCGGCCCAGTGGTTCTTGTGAAGTCATTTAAATGAAAAGTTGATGGATGGAAGACAGGTGGACAACGATATGCGTTTTCCATGTCATAAACGTACTTTAAAATGATACCATCAACATGGCCACCAAACCAATTTACCAATCCGGTTTTTTCTACAAAATCTAAATCTACATGTCCTACCGGTATAGACTCAATTTAAAGGTTTGAAATCAATCGTCAAAAGCAGTTTCGGTAGAATGAACTTTAATGGCAAATCTATAAATAGCACAAAATCTAAGATGGCCGCTGGCCAAATCGACCAATCATCTTCATTTGAGCAAAGTTGGACGCTTCCAAACAAATGAAGTTGAAATAGACACGGTGGTTCTTAAGCTATTTGCAGCCTTCGATTTTTTTCTAATAGGCCTACGCCTATAAACTTTGACAGGAAAATAAATTCTTAGATGTCCGCCGTTTATTTGACAAAACGCGAGGGTGTAAAATTAGACATCGGCATATCTACAAACATATATAAAGCATAAAGAAAATTAGTTACCTCTCCGGGATGTTATTATGAATTATCCTTGGATAGGGAACAACGTTTTTGGAAATATATAAAGCAATTTTCGCAATTACATTTAAATTAGGAAAGTTAGATAGGCGGAGAAGAATGTTATAATGACAGAATTTGTAATATGAACCAACACAGTAGGAATCCTCAATCAAAAAAGCATAAGCTATATCTCAGTTCTCATTCTAGCTGTGGCTGCAGCAAGCAAGCGTCAATGGAGGATTCCAGTTTCTCAGTCAATCATATGACGTCATAATCAACTATGTGACGTGTAGGCTGACATCATAATCAATTACGCCATGAATGACTCGATTTAGTCGTAAACACTTCATAGTTTGTCAGGTTGTACGAATTGTATGTGTTTACTATGTAATAAATATGCTGTTAATTATTTCGAAACTAATTTGACTTGGTGCTGTTGCTGCCATGCACTTAAATTAGTTTCAACATATTCAATGGATTACCTGTATAGTTTTCTGGAAATTGATAGTCATGGCATTCAGTGATCGATCAATCTCAACACAGGTGAAGTATGGGTGGAGCTGATCTAAAGGTGGGTCGGGCATAGCTAAAACTGGATTCCTCCATTGAGAGCGCTGCCTTCCAGAGTGGAACTGTTGCATGGCTGGTAACGCCGCCAACAAGCAGCTGACCCGCATTCAGTTACTATTGCACTAAAATACACCGCAATTTAAACCGTTCCTATGATAAACTAAAATCCCTATATTATTTAAATCATACATCATTGGAAAGCGCATTCAATTGTCTAAACATTAATGCCGTATTTTGTATATTTTTCAATGGGCTATTTGCGTATGTAAAATACACCATTATACCTAGATTCATTTAATCAATTAGGAAATATGGACTATTTTAAGATCACAATCAGCTGTATTCAATTTTACAAAACTTAAAAAACTAAAACATAAATATAAATGAATAGAAAATTGGCTTAGCTTTACAATGATGTATGACTTAAAAAATATTATGATATTAGTTCTTCATATAAGCTGCTTAACGTGCGTTGTATAGTATTCCAATAGTAAAGTAATGCTGTTTGCGCATAGACTATCGCCGTTACCAGCCAGAAGTGGTACGCGCAATGCCGTTTGGGAAGGTATTTCCACAAAATACGCTAATGTGGGAGAGGTCTATTCAGTTCAATTCAAATGATATTTTATTTTCAGCTATTATGATATTTTAGATAAACGCTGGTGATTCATCTCTAATTGGCGCATAGGACAGATATTGCGTTTCAATTGCCTTGGCCACACCTCATGTATGCTTACTGTATTCTGCGGCTGTAGTTGTAGAAACATCCTACAGCTGCAATCAGTCCTTCTTCGCTTTCCCCACTGTGTCTTGTCATCAGCCAAAGTTTTTAGCTTCCTCATGTCCATTCTTGATTTGATTGTACCGAGTCATGCTTTCTTAATGTCAGCTCGTCGCACACTTAACATATTTACAATAATGTCCTCTCCTGGCTTTGTATTTGCAGGCTTCCAGTCGAGCGAATTCAAAAGCTCTGTGTTGGCGCGTCCCCTGGCATCCTTAGCACCATCGTACTAACTGTGATCTCTTGCTATGCAAAGTAACATTACGCTAGTGGGATGGAGGCAGCCAATCAGATTTCTGCCCACTTCAATCTAGCTATCAATCTAAAAATAAAGGCGTGGCTTCGTGCCAATATCGATGGAGAGCTCGCGAGACACAAATATCAAGCGATGTGATTGGGTGTATATTAGTAGGATGATAATAACCAGGCCATTTTATTGAGCAGTAGTTGACTGACCTCATTTATGAAGTTTTGTGAAATTAGACAGACATCCAAAACGTGCAAGCATGGGACTCGATACGAGAGCGTAGTGTGAGGGCGAGACCGAGCAATAGGACGATGCGTTAGCACATGGCCAAACCGGGTCCATCTCTGACTTTTACGGACATAGTGCATCAATGGAAAACGAAGCCTAAACCCTGGTATGTGGCCTGCCTTTGCTCCATGATTACTAGCTTATGGGCTGTCTGGAGTTGCTGCTCTGAGGACATAATCAAAGTTGCCTCTGTATGCGGATGTCAACCCACAATCCTTGATGACTTAGTTTCTCAAAAAGAGGGTACTTACTGAGGAGTCCGGCGTAGAGGTGTCATCTTTTTCCTTGCTGGCCACACCTTACCCATTCCTTTAAGCGTGGCATTTAGCACTGACAAACTCATCTCTCATAACTGCTAACCTGAATCCAGCTAAAGTTATCAATGCTAACTTGCATGAATGAAAAGGCGCATGGTAGAAATCTGCTACCTGGTGAGAAATGGCAGCGGAAACGGTACATATATGTATACACTTGCACCAACCAGCAAAATGTTGGTTTTATAAATATGTCTTGGAGAATCACCTATGTTGGCTGCATTCAGAACATTATCTTCTTGATGCTTAAATGTTGGCTTCAAGCGGAGACTCCCATACTCATCTCATATAAAGTGTGTTGAGTGAGAGTGGTCTGGCCATTAATGTCTGCTAATGTAAGGGTACGGAAAATGGAGCTCTATACAATGTTACTGAGTGGTGCTGAACGAGACATCTCGACAATGAATCGGCTGACTTTCGACGATGCCGAACGACACTACACGTTGAATCAGGACCAGGACCGACTGCTGCATAGTACTCATGATGCGAAGACATTTCTGCGAGCATTGCCTTCACTATTATTCACGAGACAATCTACCTACTCAATACAAACCAGAGTACCAATGAGGTAATGCACATCCAATGCGCATAATGAAGCGAGAAGATGGTAAGAGGCTACGGTTAATCAACCACCACAAGCAACTCAAGGTGTCATACGATGTGTGGGTTCCCTTACATCATGGTTTGTTCAGATTGTTCAGGGAGCGACCAGTATTGAGTTGTATCCAGAATCAAACGCAGCTATGCAATTTCCAGACTCTCACATTGGAAGACAGGAAAATAAATAACATACCCGAAGCCATTGAATATGATAATAGGTGACTAGCAAGCATGCACTAGTTTTGCTGAATTCTCATGTGTGAAACAAACCTTTAATTTATGTTGATGGCATGGAAGATATTTTTCGAACTGCAACTGTTGATGAATTCGGCATCACATGCAGCCACTCCTGCCCTCTCACACTTTATCCATGGCAAACTCTAGGCACAGAAACAGACGTTCGCCACATATTTGTCAATCACTGAACACATCTTCAAACTCTACTTTTCCTTGTCAATCTCTAAGCGATTATCTCACTCGTCCTTGTCGTTGTCGTGGTAGTCGAGATCCTCGTCTTAGTTGTTGTAATATGCCTAGCCATTGTCGCCATCATCAGCATCAGAGTCATTAACATAATAATTGAATGCTGCAGGTGCATACACGATGGCTAGCTACAATACAAGCATTATAAACAATTTAATCTCCATATACATAGAGCTAAATATCCACAACTTTGAATGCAGGTGTATGCCCAATGACGAAATTCGGACTCGGCTTCCATGATAAGAATGCAGCCGAGATGACGTGTAAGCATTATAGCCGGGCAATGGAAAAGCTGTCGACTGACAAATTTGAATACAGCAAGTTATTCAATCATATGTGCCAACAGGAGGCATGCAGATGGCATGGGTGAGCCCATGCTATCCAATGTTTGATTATGAGGCAATGATCAGCTGGTAAGATGGCAGAGGTCATGGCGATCATCAGAGTGATGGTCTGGGATATTGCTATTGGAATCACATAGAAGACCGTAGTATAACCGAAGTACAATCCATCACATCACACCCACTGAGCATGTACAAGCTATGAGATTGTAAAAACGGAAGCCGAGTTAATTACCGTGATTAGCGTAGGTAGGATCTCTCTACCATCACAATGATACTGATCCTCGAGTGCTAACTCAAGATCGATGTGACCACTGGCCAGCCGCAGAAATGCGTAGGCTCTGACTTTCCTTTGGTAGATACAGACGTCACCAAGGTCACATCTTACCGAGAACATTAGTTTCATCAATGGCATGCTTGAAGCTATCTAACTTGTTAACTCTCTGGACTGTTCATCCATTCTGAACCAGGACTACCAGAACAGTACAGTTTGACACATCTCATTATACCATCAACTCTACCCCTTGACCAGCCACGAATTTGGCACTTTCTGGTGCTCTCATTCCTTGTGCAGGATCCGCGGTTTAGATACTGCTTTTGCATCAATCAGTCTTTGTCTCGTCTGTGAAGTAGAAAGCGAGACATATGTATCACTTTTCAGACGGTGATGGCGTCAACAATGTTACGTTTTGCGCTTAGCTTATATTTCAGGATCAGTTAATCCTATTGCAACTAAACCTATTTACGTGGTTGACTATACTGTTAGGAAACATGATGATAATGCAGTCACAAAGGCAAAGGCCTAGGTCACCGCCACCTTTATAAAAAACAGTTCTTTCCAATGTTAAGTTTTGCCGTTCAGCAATACTCAGCTTATATATTAGGATTGGTTAATCCTATTGAAACTAAACATTGATACTTGCCTAGCAATAATTTTAGGTGATGATACAGCATGATGGCACTTAGGTCACAAGGTCAAAGATCAATGTCACTCTGACAAAACTGAGACAGGTGAGACATTTAATTCCTCGGAATTCTTGTTTATTGTTCACATCATGTCAGACATAAAACTTGGCATGAGTCCTCGTCAACTCAGCAAATTTCTCAATGTAGACCTATACCAAAAAGAACTCCTTGTCCACATTATACTCTTATGCGTGTTTTAGAAAATAGACATCGTCACACACAGGCCCTCTCTCCGGACTGGATTCTGTGAACTGCTTAATATCAATCCACCGTAATATGGTTTGCCATTCACGTAGAGGGGTGGGAGCATCGGGCATGGTGGGGGCTCGTGGACCATTGGAACCAGGACTTGGTACACCTTGTTCACATATGTGACACCTGAAGACTCTCTCTCTCTCTCCCCCCCCCCCCCTCCCTCTCTCTCTCTCTCTCTCTCTCTCTCTCTCTCTCTCTCTCTCTCTCTCTCTCTCCTTCGGCGTTGTGGTTATGATTGAGAACTATCATCATTGATCAGTTCCATACACCATTGCTAGTGTTGCATACATCAGTGTATTGATGTCTCCTGAACTCACAAATTCGGTGTTCTTGTCTGTGGCCACTGGCGAGTGGGTAACAGGCCAAATAATTCTTATGGTATCCTTCCATGTGTCACTGTGCTGTGTGGTCAGACGTCTCTGATTGAATATTGCACATAGAGAGCTCATCCATGATACAAAGACCATTCATGCCATGGCATCTAAGTAGTTCGACAGTTTTCGAATGTAGGCCACTGAACCTTCCTATAGCACCCATTAATATTCCTGTTATTCTTTCACTTCAAAAGGCGAAGGTTGATGCCAATTATCTAGGAGCATCACATAACTGGTATCTATCTGGATTTGCTGGTCAATATGAGTCCCGATATTTATTGTATGGTTGCTTTTTCATATGGAGCATGCCATACAAATAATGAAACACTACTCTTAGTGAGCATAGTGGGTATTAGGATCTGACTGACCAAGAAATCTGTCTCCCAACATACTACTTCCTAGAGGAGAGGAGCGGTACAACAGCAGAGTTTGCCAGATACATTAATGGCGTGATGCTGGAGTGGAGGTGGGTCAGTCTTGGTACATGAGATGGCCATACAGGAAGTAAAGATGGAGCCATTGACTGCATATTCAATACCAAGATAAGAACTACTATGGTAGTATTTCTGGAATTCCCACAGGACTACCTGGATTGCCTAAACAATCTGCTTATTAGACAGATGTACATAGACAAGAACGACAATCACAAGCCAAGTACAACCTCCCACCCAGGATTGGTCACCGTGACCTTGACCTTTGACACCAAAATTGATAGGGTTCTTCAAAACACCAAGGACAACCTCCCACCCAAGATTAGTAATGATCCAATCATCATCTTTATCATTAATTAGGTCACAGTGACCTTGACCTTTGACTTCAAAATCGATAGGATTCTTCGGACTATGAAGGAAAAAGCTCCCACGCCAGATTGGTAATGATCTCTTCAATAGAACTTTAGTTATCATCCGGAAATGCAATATTACACAATTAATTAGGTCACCATGACCCTGACCATTGGTCACAAAGATATTCGAACCACCAAGGACAAACTCCCATGCCAGATTGGTAATGATACCTTCATAGAACTCAAGTTATCATCCGGAAACGCAATATTATGTAATTAATTGTCACTGTGACCTTGACCTTTAACCACTTGACGCCAAAATCAATAGCCTGCTTCGGACCACCAATGACAAGCTTCCTCAACAGATTGGTAATGATCCCTTCAATAGAACTCGAGTTGTCATCCGGAAACACAATACTACATTATTAATTTGGTCACAGTGAACTTATACTTTGACTGTTTGCCGCCAAAATCGATAGGGTTGGTCTGACCACCAAGGACAAGTTCCCACGCAAGATTAGTAATGATCCATTCAATCGAACTCGAGTTATCATCTGGGAATGAAAGCCAGAATAGACGGACGAATGGACAAAGCAAACGCTATATAAACCCCCATCTATTTATACAAGCGGCAAAATCATGGCCAAAGTGGATCTTCAGAGGAATATTCTACAAGAGTTAAATTGACCTCTAGGTTGAAGGCATAAAGTCTCACTGGCATCGGCACTCGCATGTGTGGCTGGGAATTGAATTAGGCCAGTTGAGTCTCTGCGGTGAGTTTTTCCCGCATGCCACCAGACCAAACACACACAGATAGATACATATGCACTCTTTCTTGTTGGATTCAGCTCGTAGCCGAAGATTTCCTCATTCTCCAACAACAGTTTGAAGTGCTAGATCTTGTCTCCTTACTGAAGATGAAGTGGTATAGATCACCCAGCTTCTGCGTGCCTATGACAAGGTCCTGTTTGGACTCCTTAATAGTCAGACTATTATATCATTTCTAAGAGGTCACTTCCACACTTCAAGCTGGTGAGTAGCCGTGCATTGTGGTCGATGTCTGGAATCTCACATGTATATGTATGTATGTATGTATGATTACTGTATTCTGCCGCAGTAGTAGCAGAAACATCCTACAGCTGCAGTCAATCCTTCCCCTTGGAGCACTGTGTCTTGTCCTCGGCCAAAGTCTTTAGCTTCCTCAGATCCATTCTTGATTTGAGTGAAACGAGTCCTGCTTTTTAGGTCACATCATAGCATGCTTAACAGATTTATGTAATGACATCCTCCCCTGTCTTTATATTTGCTGGCTCCCAGTAGGGCAAATTCCAAGGCTCTTTGTGTAGGTGTCCATGTGTTTCATGAATTTAATTGTCCTGTTTTACTGTTGTAGCCTACATGTACATACCTACTGTTCATATAGTATCACGTAATATATGTCTGTTTATGTTACATCATATTATATATGTCATAATATGTTTTGCAATTAATATTTATATGTTAGGAGGCCACCACTTCATAGGCTTGCCTTTGGTGGACTGCCTGTTGTAATCTCTGATAATGACGATTAAATATGAAAATAAATAATCTTGAATCTTGTGTGTCTTCTGGCACCATTTCAGTTCAGTTAGGATGTCCCGCCTCTTCATTAGGCGCACTCAGATTGGTATGCTGGTAACAACAGAACATACAGTGATGAAGAACGAGATTATTAATTCATTCGTTGATGGTAGATTGTAGATTCATGTGCAATAGCTTTACATGAAATGTAGGTGTTGTAGATCACTGATTAATCGATGCGAGAAATGTTTATGCGGGCCATTTAACTGTACCTGACCAAACATGGACCATCTTTGCTGGGCAACCTTTACAGACATCAGCGATGTAATACACATTGTATGGTGAATCGTTGGAAATTATGCTGTCTGACCATTGGTGTCCATTGATGGTGCGTATATATTTGAGATGGCAGGCATAAGTTTGTCTAGAACTGCCGCTGGAGCTGCTACAGGTAAAGACCATCAAGGAGATACAGGTTGCTTTGTATAAACGTAGTCTTTTTCTCAAGGGCATCTTTGATCTATCAATCCGTAGCTTTCAGGACTGGAAAGCTATGTTCCCCATGACCCATCGTGCAACAATTTCAGCAGTACTACAAAGCAGAGGCCAGGATTTTGTTTTTCCTCCATGGTTCGCCGCCATGAAGTGGATTGTCATTATCTTTTTAGTATCATGCTTTGTAGATAGGTATACGTGGGCGAACTCTGTTTTGGATTCATTCATAGATTCTCAATTTTTTGTTGGCTTGCAGCTTTTTCGAGAAGTTCGTCAAGGGTTCCTAAGTTCCATGACAAAAGGTAGTTGACGTTTTGAGGTAGCATCTGCCACACCATCGACGGTGATATTGTTCAGGCTGATCGTATCTACCTTGAGACACTCTCCATCACGTTGGAATCAGCTTCTGTGCTTTAGGAGATCTTTGATGAGGTTCTGCACAAGGACTCGCCAATCACATTGATGGTCCCTGTCTTATCGACTCTGAGCATACCTTTCATCACAGCATTATCTTCGATGTGCATTCTTCTGTATACAGTCTTGATCTTGCTGATAGATGACTAACTCGGGATATCTCATGAAACACGCCTCTCATCAAAGACTGGGAAATGATGGTGGCAACAGTGTCCTCCAACCACCGGCATAGATCAAACATGTGGTACAACTCTCCTAGCTATTTACACCACTGATGATGAATGTGTTGGCATATATTAGTAACTTCCTCATAACATCTTCGTCTTCCGAAGTTTCCAAGGACTCTTGAGCAGTTGCTTCTCAATCTTTACAGCTTAAGCATTCTTTATATGACATTCGTAAATTTCTGCTTTGAGTCAAATTCTTCCAAAAATGGTTGTAAAGTATTGTTGTGCATAGTCAGGGAAATAGCATTAACCCCTGGCATCACAAATCATGTGGTACTTTGACGCATTCCATATAAAGCTGAAGAGGAACACGAAAAAGCGCTTCAGCTCCAAACTAACGGCATCATAGTTACACTTTGGTAAGATACATATTTGTTTTGTTGAGTAACTCATCATGACTGAGAGTGTCGTTGAGCATTGCCTGTGAGGCAAATGCTTCTGGACGGATTGGGAGCGAGGGGATCACCCAAGTCTGAGTTAAACAGGGGCCTACCTGTAGGATAAGCTAAAAGATCCACTAATGTATCTTCTAACCCTAGACTCTGCATGTTAGACGCATGCGTATGACCACTTCGGTATGCTAAACTAATTCAGTCTCTCTCAGCTGTCATTGCTGTCCTAATAACTGAGGACAGTTTCCCGGATAATCTAGTATCTCTTGAGTAGGCTGGCAATCCTCCTGGTAAGAGTCACTCTGGCCTTCCAGCTACACCGTCGTCCTGACTTCAGGATTCAAAGATCTGTGTTGAATTTGAGGTGGAAACAGTTGAATTTCCATTGACAATCATGTTGTTATAGGCCTTGGGATTCAGGTCCTAACCATTCACAATCATATTGCTCTAGATTAGTTGAGGTGTGGAGATAAAATGAAGTCAGAACTGTGGTGGGACATATGCCTGCCAAATGGTTTATGGAATTGATGATTACATCTTTGAGGAGATTGATGATCATGCTCTTTGCCTCTTTTCTGTTCACCCCATCGATGATTCACAGCTTGGTCTGTGATGACAGGAGTAATGAGATAAAGCTTCCAAGGACCGGTTGATTCAAGTGATCTCAAATGGTGCGAGTGCCAAGGTTTTGTGTAAGATGAATCACTTCCAAACATCTGGTCTCAGTGTGTAATACACATGGAACCAGAGACTACATTAAATAAGCACATACTCTGGGTAACAGGGTTCAGTTCGAAGGGAACACAACAGTGTTTGAAGGGAGCCAGTCAGCTCTGACGCCACATTGTGCCATGGAAAACAACCAACAAAATGCAGCTGCAGTTTGTTCCAGAATAAGAAATTAGGGCCAACCATACATATCTGAGATTTCGTTAAATATTTATGGTGATGGCGATGTTGGTAAATGGTCGTGGATTAATGAAATAGTTGATGTGGAACCACCCATCGACTGTGATTGATAGCAGTGTTAGATCGGCTATACCAATCAGGAGCCCTTTCAGATCATTCGAAGTTGTACTGAGATGGGGAGCTTGGCTCTGAGTGAATGTCACTATATTCACTGGACAGGAAATCCATAGTACTGATTATAAAGCAACAGACTATTTGTATTTCTAACACCTACTCAGTGCATATCTCATTTTAGGGCTTCCATATTTACATATCTGCTAGGGAGTGTAAAAGGTGCCACATGTGAGCCTTCTCAGTGCAGTAGAGAACTTGCTGCTTGAGGATGGCGTGGTACATTTGGCCCGATACCTGTCTATCCTTGGAAACTTTGCCAATGACTCATACTCCCGGCCAAGGAAACATACTGCCAATGCTTTCGAGCATCCTCATCTTCAACTCCCAATCCTGTAGCAAGAACAGTAGCATGAAGAGGTACCCTGTCCAGTTGGCTAGCAACTATAATACCATGCATGGTTCGCTAAAGCTGAGTTGGTTGTGTGGGAGAAACTGTTGGATGCCATTTTGTACCAGTTGGACCATCTATCTTGGCAAATAGTCAGATGGTCAAACAAGTGGTTGATGAAAGTGAACAAATCGGAATTGATTCCCTTCCATGTGGTTACTTTTTGCCACTGGCACGCTCCATTTATCACATCTAACCATGTCTCTGTCAACTGCCTGTTATAAGCACTGCATGGAGGTGGGTGTAGCATATTAGCATGCAGAAAGACGAGCTATTTTTAAAATACCCCCTTCTTTTTGATACTGAAGCACACATCTACCTACCAGAGATGGTTCGTTAGCATTATTACCATTCTGAAGCAGCAGTTATGTCTGAGCATGACTACCGTACTTTCGTGTCTATATTGCGCAGTTTTTTCTCATTTTGCTCCAGGCCAGAAGTGGGGTGCGTATTATGCATTAGTGTAAACTTTAATCGCATTTTTGGGCTCAGAATTTTGGGTCATAACGGCCGCCCTGATGTACAATTAGGCAAAAAAATTCGATATATCAACGGGAAACCACTATTTCCTCTTGCCTGCCGTATTGCAATAACCAATATTGTGGGCTACATTGTGTGTAATAATTGTATTCAATGTCATATTTGTGAATCACACGTGTATGATTCTTAAATGGTGAAATAAAACTCAAACTGACAAGTCATTGTACATGTATTATCGAAAACCAACATAAGATGACCCAAAACAACGTAAGAAATAAAATGAGGTTAGATTCCTTCTTAAGTTGGATGACCAAATTAAAGCTCTTTTGTAATTGGAGGCATTCCACTAAACTTTATTTGGACTAGATTCAAGATTCAAGATTCAAGATTATTTATTCAATAATTCCAAGATAAATGTATTCACGAATCATACCAGGTTGTCCGCCTAAGGCAGTGCCTATTGTTATGGCAGACACCTTACACACATATATACAGGTATGTGTAAATTAGACAAGACAGTACTTACACAAACAATTATAAATTCAGACATTACATTTACTACTTCCTTATTAACCCTTTGACCCTTGATCCACATAAACAGTTTAAATTTCAAAAAGGAAATATGTCAATTCGCGGGTCAAGAGGAGACCACCCCTCCCCACACACCCAGCACCATCCCACACCCACACACCCAACTCCAACCCTTTCTCAGAGGTTCGGAATAGTAGTAGTGTCGGAATTAAAATGATACCACCTCCCTCAACTGGCCGCCGTTCGGCGATCCGTGGCCCTCACCGCCCTCTCAATCCCTGGGGCATAGGTTGGTGAGACGTGGCTGGTGTATGCCTCTAGATGGAGGCCCAGGGTTGTTGATACAGGTGGTTGGTATGCCTCTAAATGAAGGCACAGGGATTGAGAGGGCGATGGGGGCCACTGATCGTCAAACGGCGGCCATTTGAGGGAGGTTGTATCATTTTAATTGTGACACTACTACTAGGAAAATGATACCACCGCCCTCTCAATCCCCGGGGCATTGGTTGCAGGGAGGGGGGGGGGGGGCACCACGGATCGCCGAACGGCTGCCAGAGCGGTAGTATCATTCCGACACTACTACTACCAGCGTCTGAACGCCCATTTAGAGACAAGCCTCCACAGTGATATACACCACTGATCGCCATCAACCACAGGGTTGGCCTCTCTATTCTGTGTAGGCTCTGAGAAACACAGTCTATGCCAGAGTCGCATCGGCATGATGGGACCACGCATAGGGGCTTCCATCTACATTGACAACGCTCACCTGGGAGGAGGCCAAAGTGATTAGCAAGTGAACCACGGCAGACTCTGGCATGTTCACATGTTATGCAGAGAATCTGGTGCTGAGCAGGGGTCTCCAGCAGACAACCAGGGCCTACCCCCTCCACCCCATAGAAGTGGCAGACAGACTTGATCTCTTCACGTGGGTGAAAGCTGACGTAAATGTTTCTCCGCAAGGGGTCGACCCAAGGATTGTACTGGGGGTCATCCCGGAAGTGGGCCCACTTGGCATCCAATATCATGGCAGTCTCAGCGCCCTGTGCCTCTGCTGTAGATGCCAGCATGATCAGCATGATGAGAATCATGGCCATATAAGAAGAGTTAAACGAACAGAGTGAATCCCTCGAGAAATATCTGTACCAGATCAAGCCCTGTTCCATCCGGATCGATAGTGATCTTCATCCCCTCAGGGGCAGGGGATAGCTGCTTCACTCTGCTGCCAGCTAAGAAACGTAGCTCTAGGACTATATGAGTCGTTTGTGGGCTAGTGAGTCCGACTCGCTGAAGCAGTTTAACAGCACCCTTGACTTTGGAGACATGTGACACACCATCTACCCAAAGGGTGCCCTCCTGGAGGTTAACAGCTTTTTCTGGTCCATCGATTGGATGACGCAGCAGGAGCTTTCCACCTGTAACCCCGATCTGGTGACCCACCCTCGTCAGGGAGACACCTTCACCTATGTAGGTGAGGAAGGATGATCCCCGATTGTAGAAACTGTCCCATCCTTTTTCACAACAGTGGAGAGGGGAGTAACCTCTATGTCAATGACTGTGGGAGGCCTATATAGTGGCAACCATGTTTGCCAGTCACCCCCAGGTCCAGAGCGGTACCACACTTCCTTCTTCTCAAAAATTAACTGCAGGATTTTTGCCAGGGTCAATAGCAGGCCATCATGGGTCATCGGTGGGGCACCGCTCGAACAGGGTTTGACCAGATGAAAGCTCAGGTCGTTATTTAGGGTGTTGATGTCAGTCACCTCTGTATCCGAGAGCTCAATCAACGGCTCGAGGATGTACTTCCTCTTCAGGAAATCGTACCGAAACACGATCTTGTGGCCATCTATGTTGCGACCCAGGCGCTCCTTCGACACATATATGCCAGCACGGATGGGGTAATGGATGCCCATTTAGAGTTTACCCTCTTATTACCCATTGACCTGACATGATATCACACCAGGAATATCTGACCTTTGCCGAAATGATGAAGAGCCTGCTACAGGGTTGCCCCTTCATGAACCCTGCACAGATGCTCGCACAGCAACAGATCTGTCAACAAGAAGGGGAGCGACTACAGCGGGAGAGCTGGTATCAACAGAACGCGAGCATTGCAAGGAGGTAAAAGAACAGTGAAGGTTCCCGATACTGGCAGGCCCTCCTGGAGGAGAGTAAGCGGGACGATGTCTTCACATAAGACGATGTGCCAGATGTAGCGGAGACCTCAGACGATGTAGCGGAGACCGTGGATGAGGATGAGCCAGAGAGTAAGCGGAATGATGTCTTCACATACGAGGATGAGCCAGATGTCTTCACATACGACGATGAGCCACGTGTCTTCACAGATGAGGATGAGCCAGATGTCTTACAGTGGGAAGAGGAGATGGCGCAGACGTGTAAGACCAAGAAAGCTATCCAGCGGTGGACCTACTATCTTGGTTATAAGGTGAAGTTCCAGATGTCATGTTTCAGAAAGCTACTGGCACCCGACATAGTGCTGGATGACCTCTTTCTAAGAGACATCTGTCTCGACACCAGCAAGCTGGCACGGTTTGCCAGGCTCTCCAAAATGCACCCTTCTATGACTCATGAGCAGATTCTGCAGGTGATGCAGGTTTAATCTCCAGGTATACTATAGCAAAATCAGAGTGGCGGAAGTAACCAGAAATATACCCCTCCCTAATGGCTTACAAGGGCGGTACCATCCACGGCTGGCGACTCCAGCAGATAGATACCATCAGACAGAATCTCGTCCATGAGGCAGAAAAGTACAGCAGAACGTGCAGGTGATATAAGCCTACAACGTCCACGCGTGTACAACCACTGCTGCGGGTGTGATTGGAGCCAGTGCTGGGGTGGCAGCTGTGGCCACTCTCGCTACAGGGGTGGGGGCCATTGTCGCCATCCCGCTGGGTGGAGTGACACTAGCCGCAGGGAGAAACCTAAAGTGTGACAGCAATACCTCAAAGGCTCCAGCAGACGGGTTGATATGGAGGAGTTAAAAACGAGATGTTACGGCGAGGTCGCCCCGCTGGTCTCTGGTATCTAGATGACTACAAATAGTGTGCTGCCTGCATGGTAGCTTTAAGAACACCAGTATAGATGGCCTTCCCACTGAACCTCACGACAGTCATCCGGAGCCAACTGTCCCTCCTGGGTACACCCTTGACTAGCCTGAGAGGTCTACTACATGATATACCCGAGCTAACACCGTTCTCCATCACAGTGGATGGATGGTCCCGAACCAGCTTCTCCGTCAACCCATGACCGCTGACCAACCGCCCCATTACCATCAAGGATGCGAAGCAAGCTCATACTTGGATGGCTGCTCCACAACTCTCATACTGGAATCAGCAGCTGAACTTTGCCGTGTGGTGTGCCATGGCAGGATGTGGAGTAAGTTCCACCCTGCTTCACTCCTATTCTGGTACTCCTGAAGCTGTGCTCATCGCCAGCTGTCTCAGATTCCACGTGTACTTCACGGTGCGACGAATCATCCATGAGCTGGGTGCAAGCCTCCCTGATACAAACGCCTTCGACCCACAGCTCAACAGTCACAGCGCCTCAGCGGCCAGCAGACTACAGAGAGTTCAGCGCTCACCCAGACTATCGGTGGCAAGGTGGTGACAACAGCGGTCTAGGGGTTATGTATGGTGACCGGAGACGTGACTACTCAGGATTCCCCTATCGAACCCCCCGACGAGTAGGCTGTCGGAAGACAGCGACATTCTCGTTCGATCCAGACTCCGCCCCTGGAGCACTGGTGCAAAATATGCACATCACTGGCTTGCGGCAGGACTATCCAGATGTGTGGAAGTACTTTGTCCCACACACCACCTCAGGACCCACACCAGCAGGGATCGTTCAGATCAACCAGTCCCTGGAAGCACTGTGCTACTACCTCCTTACGGCAGACCCAGCTGCGGCATTCCATAGATGGTGTCAGCAGAGCAGAGGTCCAGGCCATGTCCATCAGTCTCGTTGAGGATATGATCATCGTGGCAGACCCCAGTAGTCTTATTGCTAAGTTCCAGCAGGGGTTGCAGAAGGCCCGTCGCAAACTTGACTTTGCTATTTCGCCACACCTATGGTTGATTCCGAGCAACATGATCTCGAGGACCTCCAAGTTAAGTCTATAACAACATGATAGTCGAGGGGCATTTCCCCGGTGTCCACTTCGGATTCAACACTGCCATCAACGCACCTACGTGTAGTACGAGCCATACAGTCATTCCGACCCTGACACTGCAGCCAGTTGACAGGGCAGCTCCAGGCGCCCCGACACTGCAGCCAGTCAACACAACACTGCTTCCCGTGGTAGCTCTACATGTTGTGTCAGGCCTAGCTATCGTGGCGCTCGGGATCAGTCTACTCCACTGTTAGCAAATCAGCTAGAAGACTATCCTGACTCTCTATAGTAGCAGTGGGGACCACGGTGAAAGACTGAACCATCTTCACATGCCCTACAGCCCCTATACCCGCTGTCAACATGCACATCCATGGGCTGGAGGGTTGGGCAGTGCATCCTTTTTCCAGCTTATAATATCGCAGAGCCTTGTTCAGCTCGGAGTCCGGTGAGACCATGGTGGTCTGCAACTGCTGGAACACATCTGACAGATACTCCCGATTCTTGTAGAAACCTTTAGCTCACAGGAGCTGCTCGACGATACTCCCGCCCATGATAAGGTATTCGAGGAAGCAGATCTGTCCCTTGCCAAATCCTAGATAGAGCTTCACAGCTCATCTGGTGCCTTCTTCTTGTAGTCCTTCAACTCCCTCCGGAAGACATCATAGTACTTCTAGCATAGCGTGAGCCCGGACATGTTTAAGATGTCTCAATAGAGAGATGAATATGCCTGAGTACCAACCTGGCCATCAGGCAGAAGCAGACTGTGAAGATCTTATTAGCTCTCTCGACAGGGGACGCAGACGGTTAACCGTATTGTACACTCAGTGCTTAAACAATGACGTCTATGGTACATCTCGTGAAGCAACTGCCCGAGAGCCAGGCGAGTCTTCAGAAGGTGGAGAAACTGCTGCGAACCAAGACACAGAAGTTACTGACCAAAGCAAAACCTCTGGCAGTCCATGTCGCCAGTAACGTGGCGGCGAATGTGACAGGGGGAAATGAGGTTCTTCCTGCCGCCACTGCAGCTGTCCTCGCTACAGTGGTGAGTGGGGTGGCCAGGCACTGTCTCGGGAAAAATCACCCCATCCCAAAGATTGCCCTCAGTGGTGCCTCCTACATTGTTGCCACCAAGATCATGGGTGAACGTGTTAAACTAATGGAGGCCGCGGTTCTAGGACTAGCAACGAGTGCAATGGCTGAGATCATCGTCGCCTACATTTAACCCCTCTGAATAGTGAGAGATGGATCACGAGACACCTGCAGCATATGACGCATGGCGTGCCGGAGGGCGGTGTGTAGCCCATAGTCGAGCACACGGACTGAGGATCGCCAATGACCGGGAATGGTGGACCGCCCACAAGACGTGCCCCTGCAGAGAGGGCCAGTACCCTTAGCACTGCTACCTAGTCCCTTGGCCGACTGCGTGGTCCTCCTATGCCCAACTATTTCACTGGGGGTATGACTAGTAGGTTTAAGACGTCTGTATATAGCACTATGATTCTGTCACTCACAGACCTAGAAAGCAAAGAGCTAGGCGATCTTGCTCACTTGAGCGAGGCAGTTCAGAGGACACCGTTGCCCATATCTCCTTCCTAGACTTCGATGAGAAGGGAGACCCGTGGGAGATCCGAGGTACCATCCCAGCCAGAGATCTCATCGGGAACACTGATACGGTAGGACAATCAGCCATCAACAAGGCCAAGACTGTATACAAGGGGATGGGAATCAAGGAGAGGGCGACAATGTGAGGTATGCTCGGAGTCGATGAGGCTGGAGCCATCAAGGTTATGGCTGAGTCCTATGCACAGGACCTGGTTAAGGATCTCCTGAAACCACGGAGCTCATTCCGACAGGATGGAGAGAATCTCAAGATAGGCACCCTCGGCCGGAGCCATATCACCGTCGACGGCCAAACAGGTGCTACCGCCAGCCTCTGCCCACCAGAGGTGAAGAAGTCAGGGATCTTTGGTTTGCCGTTTAAGACCACAGGATAGTCATGGCTTCCCGTGCATGTATCATACAGATACTGGATGTACTAGACACTGTGGGTGCTGACACAGGCCCTCTACACTATCTTCTCAGCTGCTGCTGGGATTTCATGCTTGGTGCCTCCATCGCATCCTTCGTATTTGCCGGAGGTGCAGGATTCCCCGCTCTGCAGGCGAAAGAGCTGGTGCAGGAAGTACCGCCATTGAGTCTCCCAGATATAGACAAGGCTACCGCTGACCAAGTGCTAACCATCCTCCGCATGCATGTCTGTACCATTCGACAGTAGGCCAGCCGATGCTGGCCAGGTGGTGCTGATCATTGCCCCATTAGGACACGGGAAAAACATCTTGCTGCAGGTTCTCCTGGCCAAACATCTGCATTCTCAATACATCCTTCTGGTGTCTGACTCCGCCGCTGAGACGGTTGACAGTAATGATCAATGGTACAATGGCCCAATCACCAAGACACAAAACCTGCAAGCACTGATGGATAAGCTGCTGGCAGCCCGACTAGTTATCAATGACCCTGCAATTGACCAGAAGACAGTCACCTACCTCAGCAACATCACCAGGCGCATCCGGCACACAAAGATAACTGTCTTCATCATCTTTCAGAAGTACACCCGCGAGATCTCACCGGACATCCGCCACAATGCCCGGTTGCTATACTTCAGCTCCAAGTGTGGACGTGCCCTGCTCGAGACCATATACGACAGTCTAATGCTCAAGGAGACCAAAGGGGACTTTATCCCAGGTGTACAGAGGGCAGCTGAGCTGTACCGCTTCATCTTCAGCAACAAGGAGACAGATGAGCTGTCACTTCAAGCCATCTCTGGAAAATGTGCAGACCTTCACCTACAAGCTGAATTCAGCCAGGAAACTAGCCTGCTCTACGCATCATCGCTGACAGACTGAGCGGAGACTGCGGCGGTCTCCGCTGCAACTTTTATTCATTCATCAGAAGGCTGCGTGGTCTCCGCTACTTCGCCCGCGGTCTCCGCTACTTCGTCCGCGGTGTCCGCTGTTTGAGGACCTTCGTCAGCGGTCTCCGCTGCTACTTCGGCAGTTTCATAAAGTCTGTACTGTCAGCGAAACTCTACCCACTGAGGGTCTGTGTCTAGGACTCTCTTCTTATGGAACATCTCACGGAAGATCCCCTTTGTCCATGCGCGATGAGCATCTGATTTGCCTTCATGTCTGGCATGACGAGAATGACCAGGAGCTGAAGTAAACGGGTTCCAAACAGCGGATCATGTATGTGGAGCGAGAACACCAGCCGGTCCAAGCCACAGCTAAACAATGGGTAGAGCTGACATTGCATCGTGGTGCATCGGACTGTGTCGCTGTTGAGGTCCTGGTTCAGAAGGGAGGAGACATCCAGCAGGTGGATAAGCTAGACGACTTCAAGCTTGTGGTTGATGGGACCAATGTTCTTGGTGAGGTACCCGAGCTGATTGCCAACTCTACAGACAGAAAACTAAGTCATATGCACTTCTGTGCCTAATCAGTGGAAGCGACGACGTCGAGTCGGCACTCGAAGGCCGTCACCACCTCGGGGGCAGGGACATCCCACCTAATCAGGGCAACCGGCTCAGCTTCAACATCGGAAACCTCAAAGCTGGGACTCACGCTCATTAGGTGTGATGGTACTTTACTTTGGCTATGCTAAGGTATGTGTGTCGAACACATCAGGTATTCAGCTTGAGCGTGCATAGAGCATGCCTCCAGTCGTCACCGCTGCAGCTGCCACCACTAATATAAGCACTGCTGTCTTCTGACCTGTCGATGCTTCATAGTCGATCGTTGGCTCAGATATCTTTACAGCCTCGTAGCACTCATCGAGACTCTCATCTGCCTCTTTGAGGCTCTGGTTGGCCTGAGCTCGGAGTTGTCATCGGCATGCCTCCCTCTGGCGCGTATGCTCGAGTGCTTTGCTGTACTCAAACTTCTCCTTAGACAGCTTCTCCATCGCCTGGTTATGACGCTCACGCTCGACCTCTGCCACCTTCTTGTCGGCGAAGCTGAGTCCCCAGTTCGCTAAGGCAAACACGACCGCATTCAAGATTGTGAAGGCCTTGCTCTGTTCACAACGAAGGCTGGCGAGACGGTCCGCAAGATCGTCAACAATGCTCTCCATGGGGTGGAGAAGATTCCTGCAGCCATACCAGCCATCGCCTCAGGAGTAGGTACGGTCTTCAAAGTCGCAGGCCCTTGGCTACCGTACATTGCTATAGTGCTCGCGGCCATCTGGGCCGCCGAACATTTAAGCCGTACTATATAAGGATGGCGTCTCTGTATGACCTGGTCAAGTCCCTTAACTTCCGAGGGATGGTCGATAAACTACTGTTCAGTGAGGATCCAGCAGAGATTAGACGCCAGTGTATGCAGGTGTTTGAGGAGGTCTTCAGTGATGATCGAATGAACGACGGCCGACTGTTCATCTGTTTAAAGTTCACCCAGGCCATGTGTGACAGGATGGGAGTGGATGTCAGTGATCAAATCCGTGAGTTTATCAACCGTCTTTCTTGAGGAACTCTACTATCAGCCTGGTGGATATTACCGTGAGCCCCCTCAACTACTCGAGGCTGCACGTCGCAAGGGCCACAACTTCACATTGGACACAGTTAGCCAGTGGCTCAGCCACCAGGCGATGTGGCAGATATACAGACCTCGTCCACGGCACATCGGGCATGCCCATTTCGAGGAAACTGTCACGAACAGAGTTCACCAGGCAGATGTTCTATTCCTTCCATACGACTCAGTTGGTCGTAAGACCTACAAGTATGCCCTCACCATCGTCGATGTCGCCAGCAGGTACAAGGCGGCAGTACCGCTCACAGACAAGTCAGCTGGCCAGGTGGGCCAGGCATTCCAGGGTGTCTATGAGGCTTCGGAAAATCCCCTCCAGTGGCCGGAATTGTTGCAGGTGGATGAGGGTAAGCAGTTCAGAGGGGAGACTGCAGCCCTCATGCGGAAACACGGTGTGGCAGTTAGGTGAGGCGAGGTAGGGCACCGGCAGAGAGACTGTTCCCACACCAATACGCCCAGGAAATGGCTGTGCCGAGTGAACATTCTAGAGTATGAGTGAGAGGGCTGCCTACTGTGGTGGAGAGATCCAATGCCGAGGTTACTAGGCTGATCTGGAAGAAGCCGGTAGAGGTTTTCAGACACTATGCTGGTCACAGCTCTAGAGGAGCGAACAAGGGAGAGGAGTGCCTACCACCTGATGCTCCAGGTCGGTACCTGGTCGACGGCGTGCAACAGATCCTAACTGGTCGATAGATGTTCACAAGCTTGACAGGTATGTGGAGGCGGAGGGGTGGCCTACACTGTACTACCTGGCATGCCAGCACGGAGTGCCTAGGCGACCATCTGCCATAGAAGAGCTTCAGCTAGTCCTTGAAGACACACAGCTGCCACCCCCAAGGTTGGTAACATGATACTTTCATACATCACCATACCATGGTTGTGCATGCGTAGGCCTCGGTTTTGAGCTCTGTCCACCCCGCCATGTAGAGCGCTGTAGAACCTCTGCCAAGAGACCTCATTCTGCCGCTTTGACATTCCCTTAGCCGAGCACTTATTTGCAGCTGCGCTCCGCACGTAGCAGCATTTGGAGCAGGGAGCGATGCCACGAGAGCCTTCAAACTCGAGCTTGAACAGTCCCAGAGTCCGTCCAGACCATTTGTCCCAAGCTAGCCAGTCCCGCTTATGAGCCTGGTACTCTGCTCGCATCTCAGGGCGAATGACGTCATCGAGGTTGGAGCCTGCTATAGCGATATACGCGGAGTCAGTGTCCATCTGCAGGTACTCACAGCTGTCACGAGCTATGTAATGATCGAAGAAGTCATAGTAGAACTCCAGCATTCGCAGCTTCGCGAGCTCATAAGCGGCTATCCCCCCCCCCCCAGAAAGGGCCTTCGAATTGTGATTCTCGGCTTGTGACTCTGGAGCTCGTATGAACCATGCACTACACAGGGCCTTGTCTACCACGCGTTCATCCTTCATGAAGCTGGTGTTGCTATGTCATTCTAGGGCCTCCATGAGCTTCCCGTAGGCACTGTTGCCGAGGAGTTTGAAGAGATCTGCCAAGAGCGCTTTGCTCTAATCTACATCTCCCGAGCAGCGGGCCTCCGTAACATTCTCCATGAACTACTCGAATGGGCGCTTGGCCTCATAGTCTATGGTGCAGTATACAGCAGTGATCTCCAGGCCATGGGTTATATACCACTTGAGGGTCGGGGCATACAGCAGCCACTTCTTGCCAGAGAGGGCACCGACCAGCTTCTGGGTGGTGGGCCGCTTCCTCCCTGTTCGCCCTAGATATGCCAGCATCTCAGATGTGATTGCCTCTACCGGGATCTCGCGGTTATAGAAGAGAGGAGGCATTTCCTCGAACTTTGCCCACAGAGCCTTGGGGACCTCTATATCCACCTCAGCAAACCCAAACCAGCTGTCTGCTAGGAGAGCCTCCTTAAAGCTAGCTACCCCACTGGCACCGGACCAATGGCACACTTTCTCCTTACCACATGTCATCTCTTTTGCCATCGTTGACAGGTGCAGAGCATTTGCGTCGTAGCCGAGTAGACATTGGCAGACACACTCACTCTGGCGGATTCGAGTCACACCTGCCTCATGGTATCTGGTGAACACGATGCTGGGACCGCCAGCACTCTTCAGCATCTCGTAGGCTTCCTTGTCCAGTGAATAGAGGCTAACATCTGGCATGTGCTGAGCGGTTCCACATAGAGGATGTCTATTTCTCGTTCTGTGTAGAACTCCCGCATCCGCTTCAGGGCTTCGATGAATGGACTGATGTCCAGGTTGTTGTAGTAACGCAGCCAGTCAACGAATGTCCGCATTCCATGCTCACTGAATGTCTGGTTACACTGTTCCCACTCTTGATCTTAGATGTCCATGCTGAGTAGTCAGGAAGCACAGGATAGTTGTGTGTCAAACCATTCATACGGGAGACAGCTCTTCTGCTGTGTACACCAGTAAGCTTTGACCCATACCTCGTACGAGACTCCTGGGCAGAGGTAGTTCAGCACATCGAGAAACTGTAGCTCAGGTGTTATGAGGAACATGGTATGACTAGCCTTCTTGGCGACTTTCAGCTCATCGACAAAGTACTTCCTGATGATGTTCAGGTCATACCGCCCAGAGTTGAACCCCAGTACAGGCACTTGGTCACACCACTCATTGATCAGTCGCTGCTGTCGCTTTGGGAGCTTGTCCAGGTCTGTCGGTATGTACTGCGCCCACTCGTGGCGCCCTCTAAGGAGCAGCCAACTGACACAGAGATAGGTATGTGAGTACTCTCGATCATGAGAGTCTCCGTAGGATGAGTCTTGATACCATCTAGGAGTGCTCCGAAGTCGTAAACTATGAAGTGTGGGTATGGAACATTCCGAACTCGTTTAGGGACGCTTGGGCAGCATTTTATACAGCACTCCCACTGTACCACAAGCGTGCATTCAGAGGCTCTCAGCTTCTCATCTCTCAGGACTGTCTCGCGGTATCTTTGTTCGGCATTCTCACCTCGCTGGTGTTGTGGACACCCATGCCAGTGACAGCCATGGAACTGGTAAACGGTGTTGGTGGTCGGATCATAACCATCTATGGGAGTGCCCTCGATCCAACGCTCGCCACCATGCCCACACTCTACATGGTGTATGTGTATGCCTCTGTTTCTCAACTTATACTCGATCCAACGAGTAGCCACTGAACTGGATGGTTGGGGCGAGTAGAAGTCTTTCTCATACGCAGACTGTGGCGCCTCAACCTTCTCGCCAGGACACACGTTTTTTGTTTTGCCGCCTGTACAGTGATCAGCGTGGCGTTTAAGATTGCATGCATGTGTAAACCTCTGCTGACAGTGACTGTAGACTAGTGTATGTGCCAGCTTGGAGATGTTCTTGATGTAGAAGGTGTGGTGGTCCAACACTCCGATGGTCATGGTGTCACGGTAGTGAGCCGCGTGCCTGATCAAGTGCCAGATGCCCTCTTCGATTGGTTCATACACGCGAATCCCGATCTTGGTGAAGAACTCTACCTTGTCCAGCTGATCCAGCGAGGTCTTGCAGACATCAGGTGCTGTCTTGCCGTAGAACTGTGTGGCAAGCTCTCGTGCAGGAGCTGTAATTCTATCAGCTCTTGCTCCTCGGTGGACTGCTAGACATCTCCAGAGACACATGTTGTCCCTGTAGGTGTTGAGGGCAGTTATACTCTTCTTCTGTCGTAGCCAGTCTGGGAGGGGAGGCCTGTCCCAAACAGAAGTTGGCGGTCGATGACAGCCCTGACCTCAACGTTGATTGATCGAACGAAAGCCCACTTGGTGTTGGGTCAATCGATATTGTCTGTGTCGAGGCAGACGTGCTCTCTTGCTGCCACCCAATCCTGAGCTGCTCCTATCGTGTTCAGCCACGGGCTCCCTGGAGCATTCTTGTGGAAGATCATCACCCTACCATCTTCGATGTGACAGATGCGATAGGAATGGGTGTAGCAGAGGTAGAAGGCGTTCTGGACAGTCTGCTGGATCTTTTGCATGATCTGGCCTGTGAGGTCTCCTTCTAGACCTCTGAAGAATGTCCAGCGTACTAACCGGCGTCCTCTACCCTCTGCCTCCCTTTCGCCGGGACACTGGTCAATAATGTCTTCGCCTTCTTGCCTCATGCTCCGGGCTAAAGGTTCAGACCTCGGGCCCCCTTATGCGCCAGGTTGGGCTCAGACCTTGCTTAATGATCCTGCGCTTGAGAGTTAAGCGCTCTAGTGGATAGGCCTCCATCCGCCTCGCTACAGTCTTGGCTCGCAAGCTAGCAGTCACCTCCTCGTCCAACTGACGACGCTCACGTATACGCTGCGGTTTCTTGTGTAGATTCCAACGATCCTCTTTGGTAAGCGCTAGAAACATTCCCGTATTCATTGCTCGGGAGAGTCGCTTCTGCCACTCCTCGGCACGGACCTGTCCAATCATCTGGAGCAGGTCGGCTTTCTTGCTTTGCAATAGCGTGAAGCTGTGCAACAGTACTCATGGTGTATATCCCTGTGGATGCCTGCATAGGGTGTGGGGGAGCCCCCTGCGTTGAAGAGTTAAGCGCTCCAGTGAATGGGCCTCCATCCGCTTCGCTACAGCCTTGGCTCGCAAGCTAGCAGTCACCTCCTCGTCCAGCTGACTAAACTCGCGTATCCACTGCAATTTCTTGTGGGGATTCCAAGGATCCTTGGTAAGCGCTCGAAACCTTCCCGTATTCATTGCTCGGGAGTCGCTTGTGCCACTCCTCGGCACGGGTCTGCTCGATCATCTGGAGCAAGTCAGCTTTCTTGGCCTTAGAGTATCCTCTAAGGCCGAATTGCTTTGCAATAGCGTGAATCTGTGCAACAGTACTCCTGGTATATATCCCTGTGGATGCCCGTCTCTTAATTTAGCGTTCAGACCCTATTATGTGTAGCGATCAGTACCTGTGGATGCCTGTCTGGGCATTCAGACCTATTATGTATGGTGCTGGCGATCAGTACCTGTGGGTGGATGCCTACCTCTAAATGGGTGTTCAGACCCTATTATGTGTGGCGATCAGTACCTGTGGGTGGATGCCTGCCTGGGCGGACCCTATTATGGGTGGTGTATATCCCTGTGGATGCCTGTCTCTAAATGCGCGTTCAGACCCTACTATGTGTGGCGATCAGTACCTGTGGATGCCTGTCTGGGCATTCAAACCTATTATGTGTGGTGCTGGCGATCAGTACCTGTGGGTGGATGCCGGTCTCTAAATGGGCGTTCAGACCCTATTATGTGCGGCGATCAGTACCTGTGGGTGGATGCCTGTCTGGGCGGACCCTATTATGGGTGGTGTATAACCCTGTGGATACCTGTCTGGGTGTTCAGACCCTATTATGTGTGGCGATCAGTACCTGTAGGTGGTGTATATCCCTGTGGATGCCTGACTCTAAATGGGCATTCAGACCCTATTATGTGTGGTGCTGGCGATCAGTACCTGTGGGGTGTATTTCCCTGTGTGTGTCTAAATGGCTGGTGCGCATGCATGCCCCATGTATAGGATAGTACACGTGCGCATATAAAGCCCTATGAGAGAGGTATGGCTACGTCCGTAAGAATGTGTAGCACGCATGCGCATGCATCAGATCCACGCGTCAGTATTGAGAGAGTATATGCTTATATTGTACCGAGAAATCACTTCATTCTTGTCGTTCTTAGCACCAATTAGGACCGGAATGAAGCGAGAATTTCAAAACTGTTTACCATTTTAAAATCGGATCAGAAATGGCCGAATTAGTCACAAATGCCAATAGTGAGATTTGAACCTGTGATTTTAAGTTTGCTAATAAACACAAAACAAGGATCCCCCACATTAACTACCTCGGCCATGTATGCATTAGTAATTATAGCTGATAAGTTATGTGTTCTCATTGCTGTATTGCTGCGCTTATCAGTCCCTCTAGATCTTGATGTCACTTCGAGATAACGCAGTAACAGCAACTTTACAACTCACGCTCAGAGATAAGATTACTAAGAGGCGAGATTTTAGTGGTGTTGCGGTGGGTCAATCAATAGAGTATTGAATTGCATAGGATTCCCAGGCTGCAAACTGGGGTTCAAATCCGCTCAAAAGACCTTGCTAGAACGTACCTGAAATTTCAAAACTAGCTAAGACACTAGGGCCGGGGTAATATCAGTGCAGGGTCAACGCACCACACACACACACATGCACGCACGCACGCACGCACACACACACACACGCCGGCTAGAATAGCAACAGGGTGGGGTAGGAGATAGGTGGGGTAGTAGATAGGTGGGGTAGGATAGGTAGGATAGGTACATAGTTAGGAGAGGTAGAAAAGTGGTCCACAGATAGAAAAACCTCCTCAGGATACCGGTCAGAATAGAGGCCAGCCACTTGCCTGAGACGGTTCTCCCGGACAGTGGGGTCCGCACGGGAGTTTTATATTCACCACGGCGTTCCATGGTCGCGGATTGCTGAACGGCGGCCAGTTGAGGGACATGGTATCATTTTAATTCCGACACTACTACTGGATTTAAAGAATTTACAGCCCTTGTCCTATTAGAAGCTGTGGTTACTAATGAGTGTTTTATGGGACCAATTTTCGTTCGTCAAAAAAATGTTTTGCAATCATTCTGAACTATGACTGCGTGTTATATACCTGTATAAGGCTTTTTTGGCTCATATTTTGTCAAATTTTGCCCTGCATGTTATCTATTAGTGCACAATATAGACACGAAAGTACAGTATATATTTGTCTGACTTGGAGCTGTCTTTAACCAAGAAGAATTCAAGTCTTGTCTACCAAACCTTTTTTTATCTTGTTTTTTACTCTTTAAGCCGTTTTTGAAACTGTCCATAGATGGGATTGGTCAGTTGTTTTAACCCTTTCACGACGAAGCCAGCCGAGACACGCCTCTGCAGGGGTCTTGAGAAACGTCCATTTGCAGGCCAAGAGAAGACTATTTTTGAAAATTTACCACTGGAATAACTGGCTTTCAATTTTCAGAAATTGTCTTCTCTTGGCCTGCAAATGGACATTCAATAAGTAAATATTTTTATTTTTTGAACAAATTTAGTCATTAAAGGGTTAAAAGTGTTTAGAACAAAAGAACTGTCAGATACACAGATATGTTTTAGAACCTTCTCTATATCTACGAATAATAGCGCTCATTCAAGAATCTTGTTTATCGATCCTAATCATTGTTAATTACAATTTGTGGTAGTTACTAATTTAGCATATGGATCCAGTGTTCTGAGCTAGCTTAACAAGCTTAACGAGCAAGCCAGATTACACCTAAGTTTTCACACCATGTTTCTGCCTGTACATTGATATCTTCGTAGTGGTGAGTTACTCGCTTGCAGACATACCAAGTCTCACGCATTGGGACAGAGACACACGCAATTAACACTTATCTCACACAAGAGGGCCTCAATCTCACGCAAAATATTCATGCTGTCGGAAATGGGAAAATGCGGACTTAAAGTGCACAAATTTGGGCCTGAAAGTGCAACAATTTTGGTCAGAACAATTTGGCATGTTTGGGAATGAAATAAAATTTAAATTTTTTAATTGCCAATTAGCCTCTCAGATAATCGGATTTAACCAGATGATGTCTAAACTGCACAGATCTTCTGGGGCTGTGGGGGTGGGGTGACCACCAAATCTACCATCAGCCCTGGCTCACTGCAAATCTCACTCATTATGCAAATCCAAACTTGGCATCTTTGCGCTTGCCTAGACTGAGTGAAAATGAAACTGAGACTGAGTGAAAATGAAACTGTACAGCCCCTCATCATGGAAGATAACTTTCATGTTCAAATTTGTTCAAGAAAATTTAGATTTTCTCATAGAACGTGTCCATTTGCAGATCATGAGAGAATTATTTGTGAAAATTTATCAATAGAATGACTGGCTCGTTAATAGAGCCAGTCATTCCAGTGATAAATTTTCAAAAATAGTCTTCTTTTGGTCTGAAAATGGGCATTTCTCATGACCACTCCAGAAGCTGTATTTAGTTAACCCTTACCACTCTCATGTCAATATTCTATCTTTTACGGTGTTAATATCAAAGAAACTGCTGTACATTTTTCAACAATTTTGGCGGAAGATGTTGCTGTCTATGACAGCACCATCTACCACCAAATTTGTTGAAAAATCAACACCAGTTCGTCTTTTAATTTAATTTGAAAATTAAAATTTTGACACCAGAATGCTAAGGGTTAAAGGGGTAAGGATCATAGATGTATGACCATATAGCTGAAGGCTTATTTATTAGTTCTTATACTATGTACAAAATATCATAGCTGACAGATTAAAATACAATTTATACACAAATTTGAGATAATTTATTGTAATATTAATAAATTATTATGACAAAACGTTCACAAACAGAAACCCTGTCCAAGACGGACATATCGCACGTAACATTGGATAAATTCAATGGTTGAATCCAGTTTTAGCTATACCCCACCTATCTCTAGCAGCTCAGCCTACGCTTTGCCCGTGTTGCAATTGATCGAACCCTGAACTCTATGAATTTCAATTTCCAGAAAACTATACAGGTAAGCTGTTGAATACTTTGAAACCAATTTTACTGGGTGCTGTTGCTGCCACATATAATTCGTACAAGTTACATACTTTTAACCTTTTGAACCCTGAATTCCCAATCTCAATTTTAAAACGAGCATACAGGTAAGCTGTTGAGTATTTTGAAACTAATTTGACAGCTCCCAGTCAAATTAGTTTCAAAATACTCAACAGAATATTTATAAAATCATCAAGGATTTTAGTCAAGGATTTTGGTGTTATGGCCTTTTGGGTTCAAAGGGTTAAACATTCCTAACGGACTTAGCTATGTCATTCATTACGTAGTTAATTGTGACATCAGTCTTACATGTGATGTAATTGATTACGACAACATATACTTGTCACTTGACTGACAGATTGAATTCCTATATTCTTCCAGGTATAGATCTATTTTAAATCGGTAAAACTGTAGCTTCTACAACTGGCATAATCTCAAAATACATTCTTGCGATCGCGTGAGCGTATTATTATTTTTAAGTTTTTAAAATGTTTTAAAAACATATAACCATTACCACTTTTAATTTTCAAATTAAATTAAGAGATGAACTGGTGTTCATTTTTCTACAGATTTGGTGAAAGACGTTGCTGTCATAGACAGCAACATCATCCACCAAAATTGTTGAAAAATGTACACCAGTTTCTCGTCTATTGACACAGTATAAAAAATTGAATATTGACATCAGTGTGCTAAGGGTTAAGCAAGAAAGATTATTTAAACCTATTATGGCCCTATATACACTAAGTATGCCTCTAGTATGTACTGATCTGAAGGAGTCAAGACTGCCTACACTGAGAACAAAGAAGTTCCTGGGGACACTTAAACCTTTAACACTCAAATTTTTGCAGGAAAATCTTAATTTTCTCATAGAAAATGTCCATCTGCAGACCAAGGGAAGCCAGTCATTTCAGTGGTAAATTTTCAAAAATAGTCCTCTCTTGTTATGCAAACTGACATTTCTCAAGACCACAGTAGAAGCTGTTTCTGGCAGATATAAGTCTTAACTCTTACCACTCTGACGTCAATATTCCTGCTTTTATTGTCTCAATGTCACAGAAACTGGTGTACAATTTTCAACAATTTTGGTGGAAGATGTTGCTGTCCATGACAGCACAATCTTCCACCAAATTTGTTGAAAAATGAACACCAGTTTATCTTTAAATTTAATTTGAAAATTTAAAGTTTTGACACCAGAGTGGTAAGGGTTAAATGGTTAAGTACTAAGGCTGAGGATAAGCAAGTGGCCAAAGAAGGACTGATTGTAGCTGCAGGATATTTTCAAACTACTGCAGCTGCAGAATAAACATTGCTTCCGCCAGTACCACTACCACAGTAGGTTTAATTAGATATTCTTTGCATTGCCAATGTAAGTGCTACTGATACACTCAGATGTGAAGGCTCTCCTGGAGAAATAGAAATTTATTTCTTATGAAGGTGAAATGCATAGACACATGTATCAATAAAAATAATAACAATAGCAACCATAGACTGCACACCCACACCCTCCTCATTTGTCATATTTTTTATGAGGTGTTGGTTTGTTTTTTTGCAAATCAACCCCAGATGTAGTGAATATGGTATACAGTAACAACTTCTGTATTAAAATGTGAGCTAAATCTGAACAATCATTTTCAAAATATCCATTAATCTGGAATTCGCTCTGACCCAGTCCAGCATTCAAGGTTTTTATGGCATAAGTCTGGAAATCCTCTTGTACAGTAACAACATTTCTTGTGTAAAAATTTTAGCCAAATCAGATCAGCACATTTCTTGATATATCCATAAATCTAGAATTTGATGAACCCTATGGCAGCAACAGCATCCAGTCAAATTAATTTCAAAATATTCAACAGAATGTTTATTAGATGTTTAACCCTTTAACACTCAATACAAGGGACATACAATTCGTACAACTTGACAGACCATTAAGCATTTATGATAGACTAAATCGTGTCATTAATGATGTAATTGATTATGAAATCAGACTACATGTGACGTAGTTCAATATGATGTCATATGATTAACCAATAAACTGGATTCCTCTATTAAAAGGCATAATTTCTTAACCCTTTGACACTCACTGAGAGAAGAAATGACAAATTCTTCATGATGCAGGAACTATTGGGGTTTTTTTTCCATTCTGGCCAGGTGAGCTAATAAGATAAAAAGTTCAGGTGAGCTACTAAGATAAAAACTAGTTTTTTGTAAAAACAATGTTTTGTAAAGCGGTCACAATGACCTTGCTATCATCATCCTGCATCTTCCTGATATAAGCAACCATGCATCCAAGCTTTGCTCAATTAGGGCTAACCAATCCTAAAACATAATCTGATAACATTTACTAAACACAAAACCTTAATACCGTTGATGCACCCACTGCTGGAAAAAGTATACCTAACTCTCGCATTCAGCTTCCCAGGCAAGATAAAACCACGGTTGATGATCAACAACAAATGATGACACCAGAAAAACACCAAGAAATTAAAATACTACACTTCCAGGCCCATCACATGTGTATAATGTCAGACTTAGTACAGCTATAATTAAATACAAATAGCACGTCATATGGAACAAGTGAAATGTGCGAGACATTTTGATAACAAGTATATAAAACGTGTTGAGGTCAAAGGTCAATGAGAAAAATGCTACTTATTTCATTAATTGTCATATGCAATCGCAATATAATTAATATATGTCATTGACATACATAATTTAAAAATGTAATCGACATGTATAATTAAATAATATATGTAATTAGCATACAGTACAGCCCAAAAATTACATATTTCCAGAACAAAAACCGACACATGTTAGTTAATAAAAATATTTTGAACATAACCAGATTGGAAGCCATTGCTGCCTTAGTCAGCAATGTCTTCCAATCCAATTAGGTCCAGAATATTTAACAGTAAGTTTTATTTTGTTTTAGAAACATGTTAAGATATTTCTGTGGTGTACACTACATAACTAAATAACATAAGTAACTAGCATAATTATCCACACACACGATTTGAGAAAACGGAAGGGATACTGCAATCACCTCCTCCATCCATCCATCCATCCATCAGTCTGTCCATTCGGGTATCTCTTCCAAATCCATTTCAATCAAACTTGTTATGTTGGTTACTCATATGATTGTGGATTGTAAGACAATATTTATGTTAGGTACCGCCGCCAGGATGGAGGTCACTGGTGGGAGGGGTGCAGAAAGACAAAGTGATGGAATTGAACCAAATTTGGTATGTTAGTTACCCATAATATCATGGACTGTGAGATCATGCTTACATTAGGCACCGCCTCCAGGATGGGGTGGGGTAGGGGGAGAATGAGAAAGTATGCGAAAGCGTGGGATTTGTGATGACATGCCATCAACTGCAAATACTAGTTAACCCTTAACACTCTGATGTCAGAATTTTAAATTTTCAAATTAAATTAAAAGACGAACTGGTGTAGGTTTTTCAACAAATTTGGTGGAAGATGGTGCTGTTGAAGACAGCAACAGCGTCCACCAAAATTGTTGAAAAATGTTCACCAGTTTCTTTGCTATTGACACAGTAAAAGATAGAATATTGACATCAGAGTGGTAAGGGTTAACTAGTGTGATTACTGCATGGAATTAACATACATGATTAGCAAAAATACATACATGCACATATAATGAAAATATAATTATCAGTTATCGTAACACTTCAGGATCAGAAATACATCCTTTACATTATGAGCACTATCTTTTTATTTTACAATTATATAACAAATTTCTAACAAATTTAATTTATAACAAATTTCAAGATCAATTTAATTCATAACATTTGCAAGAAAATGTATTATTATGCTGTAGCTCCAAAGGTAATTGTTAAATGCTTTTATTGCTACATGAGTAGTAGCAACTGCTAACGGAAACCGGTGTCCATTTTGAAGATGATATTGTACTGGTGTCTTAGATAGCAGCAAAATCATTTTCAAAATATACAACAGTAGGCAAATTACAGGTACATATATATATAAACTGCTCCACACCAACAATTAACTATTAAATATCTACTTTTTGAATATTCACTTGCTGGCAAAGAGAAGAGTATTTTTGGAAATTTACCACTGAAATGACTGGCTCGGTTATCAAGCCAGTCATTCCAGTTGTAAATCTTCAAAAATAGTCTTCTCTTTGTTTGCAAATGGACATTTCTCAAGACCGCAGAGGCTGGTTATGGTCAGCTTTGCCATGAAAGGAGGTTAAAGTGACTCAAAAACCTGTCCAGGTTATATATATATATATATATATATATATATATATATATATATATATATATATATGGCCTATGTTGTGCAGAATCTATCATGCAATATTATGATCTAACAGGTGAGAATTTCATCAAGCTTTAAGCTAATTAGCAAATTCATTAATTAATACAGAAATGACAACCCGCCATATGCTCATACGCACCAAATTTTTGCCACAATCCAAATCAGTCTCATTCATGGCAGTTGACAGAGCACTAACATAATGGCCACGTCCTGTTGCACTCGCATACAAACAATGTTCTCTTTGTAGACACTGAAATTTATACAACTACTTTTTTCATCCTTCAAATCTTCAGCATCACATGTCTTTAACATGAGAAAATATGCATCCATCACATTCTAAATGTATTTTTTGCTAAAAAATTGCACTCAGTAAACCAACACGATAAACATTATCAACCAATCAAATAACAGAAAGTTATTTCTGCACTCTGCTTTCGCATCATTTTCATCCAATCGTATCCACTGCAGATTAGTTTTGCACACCATTATCACAATGTCCATTATAAAATGTACTATGTGTGAACCTTATACGCACGCAAACAATTGCAATCACGTGAATGCAATAATAACATCCACAACCAAATCAACGAGCAACACACTCTTCCGGAACAGAAACTATGTCAGCCAGAATGTCTATTGTGTCTCTGTGAGTCAGGAGATGATTGGGGTTTTTTTGTCTTTGCTATTTCTATGTGGTTTCTTTTTCTTTTGTTCTCTATGTGGCCGTTTCATGCCAAATGTTTCGATGCCACATGTTCTGCAGCAATTCTTCTGCACAAATGGTCGGTTACACTGTCCCATCGACTTGAGAGCCTCACAGATACGGTAGCCCATTTTGTTGTAAAAACATTTCATCTGCAAAGCTGATAATGGAAAATAGCAGATAATTATTTATTAATTGTCTGACTGCTGCAAGCCACCATATAATAATTTCAATGGGCAATAACTCTGTACCTGCTGAAGATTTTGAAAACAATTTGACTGAAAGTTGTTGGTGGCTTAGCCACCAACAACTTTCAGTCAAATTGTTTTCAAAATATTTAGCAGATCCAGAGATATAACCCTTGGAATATGTTGTCTGCAAGAACTAAGCAGTCGAATGGCTAAATGCTTATATATAAATAACAAGAACATGAAATCATCCAATGCCTCATCCATCTAACATAGTTTGGATTGCCAAAATAAACCGGTCAACATTCATAATATACATTCAGTGGCGATTCAACAAAAACACTAAACCCATTAACTGCAAAGGAATGCCAAAAAATTTACAAATGGAATGACTGGCTCACTTACTGTCACTCTTCTCTTGGCCAGCAAATACTTAGATAATTTTGACCAGTAAATGGTTAAGAGAGGAAAGATTCCCCATAACACACAGTTAACACTATAACCCTTGAATTTGCAGACCAAGACTATTTTTGAAATTTAAAAAAATTTATCACTGGAATGACTGGCTCGGTTATCGAGCCAGTCATTCTTATCGAGCCAGTCATTCCAGTGGTAAAATTTCAAAAACAGTCTTCTCTTGGTCTGCAAATTTACATTTCTCAAGACCATTGTAGAAGCCGTTTTTGGCTGATATAAGTGTTAATGGTTCTAGCTAAAGCTATGACTAAAGGAAGAATGACATTGATTATGATTGACCGGCAGCGACAGTCCCCAGTCAAATTAGTTACACAATATTCAATAGCATACTTGTATAGATATCTTGAAATTTACATTCTGGGAATTTCATCTTTCAAAGTTTCACATTGATTCTGACATGTGTAAAAAAGTGGGCAGAGCTTAGCTAGAAATGGGTGTGGCCTATCTAGAATTGTATCCCTCCATTGCCCAAATCATCAAGTTAGACTTGTGCAATTACGTGATTAAATCGAAAATCACGACTATTTTTAAAATCAGTGAATTGATATGATTAAAAATTATATACTCGAATAATCGTAAATAATTTATACTTCGTAAAATATTTCAAAATCTTACCTTTTAATTACTTTTTAAAGTGATCAGTTGCGAAAATTTACATTTTTCTCAGTGAATGTATATCCATTTTGAGGCCAAGAGAAGAAAACAAGAAAATATTTTGCAAGTGTATCACTGGAATGACTGGTTCGAGAATCGAGCCAGGCATTCCAGTGATACATTTTCAAAAGATAGTCCTCTTGGCCTGCAAATGGACTTTTCTAAACACCATTGTAGCTTTCGTCATTGACATGCTTTTGTCGTCATGTCTAGGTAATTTTTACCTAAGCTGATTAATAGAGTTATCACTATTATTCTTAAATAATCGACCGTGATCACGCAAAGCAATAATTGCACAAGCCTACATCAAGTCACTGAACCATAAATCCTCATTAGTTGCTGTACTTACTGTTGTTTCTACTTACCAAAGTTCTCCTGGGGACATTCATCTGCGTTGCATATTTGTCTTTCTATGGGTTTATCACTAGACTTGCATTGTTTTGACGGTTCTAGTGTGGTCATGTTGACGCATTGTACCAAACGCACTTGCTTCCCTTCACCACATGTCCTAGAACACTGAATCATAATACTAGCAAACCTATACTCTCTGCAATATATATTTTTATGTGAAGTGGGGGGGGGGGTGAGGGAGTGGTTAGGGAAGAAGATTGAACATGTGGTTATTTAACCAAAGAATGGTTAGAATCTGTGCATTTTCTCATAGGAAATGTTCAATTGTGGACCAAGAGAATTTTTTTAAAAACTTACCACTGGAATTCCCGAATTTGTTAACAAGTTAACCATTGCAGTTGTAAGTTTAAAGAAAATAATCTCTGTCTACAAATGGACATTTCTTAAGACAACAGGCAGAAGCCATTGCTTGGCTAACCAGATCATTGAAGAGGTAAGAATTGTGACTGGCATCTTGCATCAAGAGAGTTACTTCCTTTAGTGGCCACCTTTCAGGCAATAAGTCACTCTGCTGACCTACGCTTAAGAGCTGCTAGGGTTAATGTTCCTGCTGTAGAAACAGAATTAGTAGTGATGCAGTCAATTCCAGCACATTCACTGCAATCAGTTGACTCTGAGAACTTTCTTGTAGCATATACCACAAAGCCAGCCACACACACACACACACACACACACACACACACACACACACACACACACACACACACACACACACACACACACACACACACACACACACACACACACACACACACACACACACACACACACACACACACACACACACACACACACACACACACACACAAGTTTAGTTCCAATAGGATTAACCAATCCTGAAAAGCAGAGAAGTTTTGCTATAAACGCAAAAACTTAACATTGTCATTGAAAAAACAGTTTTGTATCCAGGTCACAGTGACCTTACCTTAGACCATGTGACCTCTTCATCATCATGCTGCTTCCTAACAGTATAGGGAACCACATACCCAAGTTTAGTTGCAATAGGCTTAACTGATCCAGAAATATCAGTGGAGAAGTTTTGCTAAACACTGTTGACGCTGTCGTCGTTGTCACCATCGGAAAGGTGACACATATGTTTCACTTTCTACTTCGCAGGCGAGACAAAAACTAATATTTTAAACAACAGGCCACTGGAATGAGTTGACTGTTAGTCTAGAGTCATTTTAGTGTCATGTTTTGAATAATATTCTTCTCCTGGCCTGCAAATTGACTTTTCTGTGAATGAATTTTAATTGATTAATCCAGTTTCCCAGTCAATCGTATGATGTCATAATCAACTACATCACATGTAGCCTGACGTCATAATCAAATATGGCATGAATGATGCAACATAGTCCGTCATAAACATTTAATAGTTTGTCAAGTTGTACAAATTGTATGTCTTTACTATTTAACAAACATTCTGCTGAATATTTTGAAATTAATTTGACTGGGTGCTAGGCAGCAACAGCCACCAGTCAAAAGATTAAACAGATTACCTGTATAGTTTTCTGGAAATTGAGATTCATAGCCCCAACATGGTCAAAGCGTGGGTGGAGCTTAGCTAGAGATGGACGGGGTACGGCTAAAACTGGATTCCTCCATTCTTTTGACCAAAGCTTTCATTCGAATAGTTTGCTAACTCACCCGCACAGACCCCAACAACCCCACTCCTCTGGGGCAGAGCCTAATGTAAGCACAACCTGCAATCATATGAGTAACTAAACGAAATCATGGATTTCTTTTTTTCACAAGAGAGTAGTTATACTTACCTCCCTAACACTATGATATTTCCTCAATAACCCCAGATTAAAAAAGATAGGTGCCCTTATTGGGCAGGTAGACAGGTGACAGTCAGCTGGATGCCGGTAACAACCTTGCGCATGCACAGACTGTCACTGCCTCAGCTTGACTATTGGCTGACACATGCAACTTAAAAACCCTGAAGACTGAGCTTCTGTGGGGCGGAGAGGTCAGGTCCGTGTTAGGGAGGTAAGTATAACTACTCTCTCATGAAAAAAGAAATCTGTGATTTCGTTTATTTCACTTCAAGAGATATACTTACCTCCCTAACACTATGATATTGCCAGAATTCGTAAGAGAATTTGGCGGGAGGGAGGCGAGGTCAAAAGACCATCTCATCCCTTGTGCATTTTTGCGCATGAAGTACTAACATCTGAAATTGTGTCACACACACACACACACACACACACACACACACACACACACACACACTCACACTCACACACACACACTCACACACACACACACACACACACACACACACACACAATGAGGCAATGATTTGAACATCGGACGATGGTAAGAGTAATGACTGTATGTCAAATGTGCTCTCCCCCCCCCCCCTCCTTTTAGGAAAGGAGAAACTATGACCTCAATGTCCCATACGCTCTCTAAGTACTGGTGCTAAGTACTACAGGACACGAGACGAAAGACTTCATTTTGTATACTCTCAATATGTGTACCACATAATACACAGGTACCATTACATTCTTGTTAAATAAGGGTACTACATCATGACAATAAATTTTTATAACAACAAAAGGCAGTACTGATCTTATGCATGAAAGCTATATCCATCCAGTCCACATCAGTGAAGGAAATATGATACACGAATATGCGGTTGTTTCCACAATTAAAATGTACTGTCTGAAGACAGCAAGTGCAACTTATCTACAATATATACACCTGATCATATTTTGAAT
Organism: Chaetoderma sp. LZ-2023a; assembly: GCA_034401795.1. Taxonomy (NCBI): domain Eukaryota; kingdom Metazoa; phylum Mollusca; class Caudofoveata; order Chaetodermatida; family Chaetodermatidae; genus Chaetoderma; species Chaetoderma sp. LZ-2023a. The sequence goes on from CM067360.1 coordinate 60,307,066, forward strand.
ACCGATAAGGCAAGAGGATTAGTGGTGTCATGGGGGTAATGGTTGGTAAAACTTGACTCACAGTACCACTGAGCTACCGACATAATGTCATCCACCGGCACCACGTTAAACGGGGTGGTAGATGCCACAATGCCACGGACACTGTGAGCCTTGGCTAAGTCAACTTGTTTACCAGTGGCGGATTTGTGGTAAAATTGAATACATTCCACAATCCACCTAGATATAGTGTCTTTTGATGCCCTGCCATGGCTTCAATATAAGACAACCATAATGAGGATGGGTCCGTCCGCAATTCCTGTGTACGTTGTTTGTACCTGTTTAATGCGCTGACTGGACACCATGATTTTGAATTAGGATCAAATCTAGTCAAAGCTGGTAAAATAATTGGTTGACCTGGATATTTCAGACTGGTTTTTAGCCATAAAATTTATCTTAGGTAGAAGCCTAAGGCCTTCCCCTGTAACTACATAACGGTCTGCCTCGGCGGACAAAGCATGAATCTCACTTCTCCGTCTTGCAGAGGCCACAGCAATTAGAAATACAGTTTTAAGTGTCAACATTTTCATGGAAATGGCACTTAGTGGTTCAAAGGGTTTATCTGCTAGCACTTGAAGTACTAGGGATAAACTCCAAGATGGAATCGCTGGTGGAAATCCCGGTCTTAGATTAACCATGCCTTTTATTAAAGTGTTAAATGAACAGACTTGGTCACTTCCCCTATCAGCCAAGCAATGGATAACTGACATCAAAGCTGACTTGTAGCCAGCAATAGAATTAGGCTTGAGGCTATAGGCACCATACAGGTGACAGAGGGAATCGGCTACTACCTGAATAGATGCATCCATTGGATTAACATCTCTGTTTGAGGACCATTCTGCAAATCCATTGATTTTATAGTTATATGCTCTGGAGGTTGACCCCCTTCTGGCTTTTGCCATAAACATGGCTGCTTGCTCAGAAAAGCCCTCCTTAACTTTAGATACCTTGACAACATCCATGCAGTCAATTGGAACATTGACGGGTTGTTGTGAAGGGACTTGCCCTGGGAAATAATATTGTCCATCAGAGACAGAGGAACCAGATTGCATACCAGAAGGTCCAGCAGATCCGTATACCATGATCAGCTTGGCCAATTTGGGGCGATCAGAAGCACTTGGCACTCCTCCTGACTGATTTTCTGAAGAACTTTTGGAATCAGGTTTGCTGGTGGGAATGCATAAGCGCTTGGATCTGGAATCAGAGAGACGTACATCATCATCTTCGCATTCTTGTTTGCTGCAAACAAATCTATGTTGGGTTTCCCCCAGTGGTCGAACAGACGATCCGCCACACATTGATTTAGTTGCCATTCCGTAGGGAAAACACTCATCCTTCGGCTCAATGACTCTGCTAACAGATCTAGCCTTCCCGGAATGTGAACTGCCTTCAAGGTGATCATATGATCTGAACACCATCAAAGCAGTTTCCAAGTTATCATATAGAGACTGGGCGACTTCGTTCTGCCCTGGCGCTTTATGTAAGTCACTACTGTTGAGTTGTCTGATAGAACTAGACCAATCTTGCCCTGAACTTTCTTTAAGAAATGTTCCAAGTCCAGAACTACAGCTCGTAATTCCAGTAGAGTTATATGTTCCTGTGACTGATCCAGATTCCAAAGCCCTGATACTGTGGCTTCTTCCAGGCAAGCCCCCTCCCATCCCTCCATTGATGCATCTGTGTACATCGTTATTTGACAGTGGGGTGAGCATCACACCTGCCAGGAGATTCTCTCTCTTCATCCAGCATTGAAGGTGGTGAATAAGAGGTTCCAACACTGACACTTCTGAGTCCAGGGAACCTGTCCTCTGGGTCCACTGTGTCATGAGAAATAACTGGATAAGCTGCCTGCGCAAGGCTGCCTATGGAATGACTGGTTCTAGAGAAACCATCAACCCCAGCATTCTCAAGTAAACCTGTGCCAGTACATGACGACTGTTGCACGCTGACTGTATTACTGAGATGAGTATTTCTACTCTCTCTTGAGTAGGATAAACATACCCTATCACTAGATCGAAGAATATTCCCAGGTAAACAAACTTCTGGGATGGAGTTAGCTCTGATTTCTGAAAGCTTATTATCTGGCCTAAGTCTTTGAGAGTTTTCAAAACTATCTCCAGATTTGCTGCAAGACTTTCCTGATTGTGTGCTTTTAACAGCCAATCGTCTATGTAAGTGTGGACTGCTATGCTTCTCCTGCGGAGGTATGTGGCGATTATTGCAAGAACCACCCTGGTGAAGACCCAAGGAGCCGTGGAAATTCCAAATGGTAAAACCTTGAATTCCCACTGTCGGCCCTGGAAGGCGAATCTCAGGTACCGATGAAAACTCTTCGCAATTGGAATGTGGAAATAAGCATCCTTCAGATCTATTGATGCCGTCCACATTCCTATCTCCAATCCCGCCAACACCGTTTTGACTGTTTCCATTTTGAAACGCGGTGTGTCTATGAACTTGTTCAATGGCTTGAGGTTGAGAATTGGTCTCCATCCTCCAGTGCTCTTTATCACTAGAAACACAGTTGAATAGAAGCCCGGGCAATTTTGCGCTGGTTGAATTGCTCCTTTTTGTATGAGAGGATTTTATCTCTTCTTCTATACACAACTGTTGATTTGGATCTCTTGGAATTTGAGTCCAGATCGGAACCAGAGAAAGGTGCGCATATCACAGTCGGGCTGGTACCCGGCTAAAAGCCATCACACGACTAAGTGGTCCTGGGCTAACCGCTCCCACTCCTGCTTGTGGAAGGTCAATCAACCAATCGACCTCCCACAGGTCCACCTAGGGGGACTGGTGGACATAAACAGTGCAAGAGTGGGACTGTCTCTGGTTCTAGCATTGGTTTGGTTCTTGTGGAAATTGGCCCATCAGGCACAATTACCACGACCAGATCCTCGCACGCGACGGCTTGCATCGCCCGCAAGACGGCCCACTCCTCATGCACCACGGGTGGCTGCCTGGCTGGCTGCCATTGAGGAGCCTGTGTACACACAACATCCCCCACCCCCACTGCAGGCCAGCCTGCACTTGACCAGCGTCACCTCGGGCCTGCTGTCGACGGTAAGTAAGGGGCACCGCACGAATGTGCTCCCTACGAAGCACCTCAAATTGTTCATGTAGCGCCCTCTGATTATTGACTAGAGTGACTGTCTCCTGGTGGTGTCTCCATCCCCCTACCCCCAAAAGATACCAGGACCTGACATAGGCATCCACAGCAGCCTGTTGTACAAATCCTGCGACAGACACAAATTATCTAGTGCAAATGTGCGTCTCACCCTGACACTTCTAGTCACTGCCCTACTCATACAGTCCAGAGCCAGGTTAATACCGTCCTGGATGGCTCTCTGAACTGAGACAGGGCTTGCTTGGCGCGATGCAGACATTTTACTACACCCTGTAACAGCTGTGAGACATTTGAGAGCACCGCTATGGATGCTCTCGAGCTCTCCTCTGCATCACACAACGTTGTGTTTGCTGTGCGCAGGGAGATCAAACACAGCATTCCCGTGTCAGAGTGGGCGCCTGGCCGTGTGTCCCCACCAAGCGCTGCGCGACAATCAGCGCTTGGCTTTGGCACTGTACCTACCGTATGACTGGTATTGGCCAGCAACAATACGACACCATCTTGCCACCTCACAGGGGGGGCCTTCACAAGCCATCCATTCGGCTTAATGGACGTCTCTGCCACCATGAACATATCAACTATATGTTCTGCTAACGGCAGAGATGGCATAGTGGTAACAGCCGGCTCTCCAGCCAACCACGGGTGCTGGTCCCGCTGGCTTGCCGACTGTTCTACACAGAGCTCTGGCCTAATGCTTACCAGCCATTGGCACGCATCAGACCAGTCCTCCTCTGCAGCCACCATTGAGTGTTCGACAAGGCGCGGGCCTTCGTCATCCTCCACTGCACTCGCAGGTGTAAACGTTGCTGGAGCCATGGGTACTCCTAGCAGGCAGAGGCAAACATGCGGGCCCCGAGAGAGCAGGCATATCTTGCGACACGGCTGAAAAGCCAGGAACCGGCGCCATGGAAGCGTGCAGGATGTAATAAACCACACCATGGCCCGGACCAGCCGCCGTCGGCAAGCTGAGGCATACAGAAACGGCGGTCATCCGCTCCAACCCGTGCCACCCTTTGAGCCATGAAGGCTACCCATGCGGGAGTAGTTCCATGGCAAAATCCCCCAACTGACCCCCCTTGCGGGTTGGTCTGTAGTTTTATCAACCACTATAAAACATACTTACCGTTCAATCACTACTTGCTAAATCAACTATTCTGCATTTAGCCGCCAGAATAAGATGTTTATGCTTGCTGACATACCCCCATCTGCCTATTCCATTTCAATATACCCTCAACCAGGCTACTGGTAGGACCACCCCAGCATATGCTCTGATAGAGACTGGCATCAGTCTGTACTCACTCCTTGGTGACACATGATACTAAGCATGTCTGCGCATATGCAATGGAGCCCAAATAGGAAACAGATTCACTTTTCTAAATTTAAGTGCCAAATATTAAAAACAGATTCTCAAATCATTCCCAAGTGGGGTGGCTGAGGCTGGGTCATAGTGAATAGTGATTGAACGGTAAGTATGTTTTATAGTGGTTAATAAAACTACAGACCAACCCACAAGGGGGGGGGGGGGGGTCTGTTGGGGGTTGTTATTACACCACAAAAACATCTATACCATTCAATCACTACTTGCTAAACCCATAGATTTGGTCAGTGCCCCACTCAAAAACCCTTGGTGGGCAGAGATTTGAGAATCATTAAACAAGGATAAAAATTAAACACCTCATATCCAAATGTTAATAAATTAACATAATAGTGCATCCATAACAAATCCCACAGCGATTATCAAACAAGGAAAATTGTCAACTCAATGAAATAAACAAAACAAGAGAATATTCTCACCATATCTGACAGACATAGACTAACGAAATTGGTGAGATGTGCTTGGTAAATGGTCCCTGGCTTGTTTTGTTAAAGAAGGAGGCCGCTGGGCTCTGATCCTTTAAATAGAAAGAGGTAAAAGTCGATTCAGATTTCCAACCTGCGACTTGCATGACGTCATCCAATGATGAGCCGGCGAAAAGAACAAAGGAGGTAGCCATACCATGAAGGTCGAGAGCCTTGACATGGGCTAAATTGATCTCACCTGGGGAGGCAATCTCACAGCATAATTTTATGGTCTCACAGATCCATCTGGCAACTGTGGCCGCAGAAACTGGTCTAGCCACCTCCTCCGCATACGGAACACACAAGTGCGAAGAATCGGATCTTTTAAAATTGGTACAACGTTTATAGACTTTTAAGGCCCTGACAGGACACCAGAATCTGTCGGACAGCGAAAAAACCGATAAAGATTTAAGAATAATAGGTTTGGCTGAGTAACAGTTAGACTGGGTCTTCGATAAAAAAATCCCTTCTGGGATATAAAACTAGACCGCCCCCAGATTCGATAAATCTGTCTTTTTCTGCGGAAAGAGCATGAATTTCGGATCTTCTTCTAGCTGATGTGGCAGCAACAAGGAAAACAGCCCTAAGAATCAATAGTTTGCGACTGATAGATACAATTGGCTCAAAATGGTGACCTGCCAAAACTTGAAGAATCAAGGCCAAATTTCAGGAAGACAAAGGCTTAGCCACTGGAGGACGAATATTGCCCAATCCTCTAATAAAACCATTGTGACTCTACAAATCCTTGATATCAGCATTCAGACAACAAGGCAGAGAAGCCAAAGAAATCTATAAACCCTAACGGTGATAGCTGATAAATGAAATTAATCGAATCGATACGATTAAAAATCTAACACCTAGGAAATAGAAACAGAATCAGGCAAGAAACCATGTTTTAAACACCATTCGCCAAAGATTTAATAGTCGACCTTTGTACAAATTCGACAGGTCAACGCCCTCCTGGAAGAGACAATGATTTCTTGAGATCTTGAAGAAAAGTTGATCTCACAGATCATACACTCGAATATTCTCCAAACGCACAGGATGAAGAATTCTGGATTGGATGAAGATGCAAAGCCCTTACTTGAGCGAGATCTGATGATACTGGGAGAAGGCTAGCAAAATCTTACCAGAAGATCGAGAAAGGCTACGAATCAGATACTCTTTGGGCAAAAGGGACCTGTCAGAAGAAATTCTTTAAACTGGTCCATGACTATCTTCAGAACCATTAGAATCAGGAATATCAGAACGAACATGAAACCAAACAATCCTGTTCAGAACTGACTGTCCAAAAAGGGAGACATGAAAGATGAGATCTGGGCAATCAGACATGTCGCAAAAAGATCTACATGGGGAAGACCCAGAAGCTTGAAAACGCTTTTGGCAACCAACCTCTTAAACTGCCACTCGGTGAGTGAGAACTTGCTAGGATTGAACTACTGGTCCGCAAGAAAGATCTGTCTGTCTGGAACATGACTGGGAACTAGAAAGATTTGGATCTAGTGACATCCCAAGAAAAGGATCCAAAATCCCCATATAAAGAAGGAAAGAACCCATTCCTCCATCTGAAAATGAAAGAAAACCCTGTGGAATTGACTGATTGAATCGAGATCTTGATGCCTATCACTCGATCCAACCAAAAGTGGAGAGGCTTCTTGACAAGTCACAACTCCACTAAATTGATGTGAGAAAATGACTCCTCCAGGGACCAAAGACTGGCAAAATCAGGGAGTCCCAAACTGCTCCCCACCCCTCCTGTGAAAAAAACATGAAATAATCACCTGAGGGGAGGTCTTGACTAATGGAACACCCATCAGAGGGAACTAGAATGTACTGACTGCTTCTAGAAGAAGATCAAGAACATTAGAAAGTCTTCTCATCAACGTCACCCTGGGAATGACATTCTCGACGCTGATCATCAAGCCTAGAATCCTAAGAAAAAAACTTGCCCTGACATAGAAAGAGGATGTCAGGGTGACCATTGTCAACAAGATTGCTTCTACCCTTGTTTCTGAAGAAAAAACTTGACCCTGAAAACAGCTCGAGGGAGATGCCTAGATGGAAGAAACTTGATAAGGAACTAGGCTTGACTTATTGAAAAATAAAATTCAACCTAGGCTGCAAGGCGAACTGCAAACCTTTGGAATAAATCTTGAAAGAATTGAGAAAGACCTAGCTTTTATTTACCGATCGTCTATAAAGACTGAAGAAGAATAAGACGACGGTGCAAGACACCTGCCACGGCTGAGACCAGACATGTGAAAAGAAAGGCGCCAAGGTTAGATCGAAGGGCATGGCTCAAACTGCCATACCCTATCCTTGAAAGCAAAACTCACGTACCTTCGGAAGGAAAGGTAAAAAGGAACATGAAATATGCATCCTAACGATCAATAGAAAAGGATCACATGCCTGAAAAATAAACTTGCGATAGGGGAGGACTCCATCCTGAATTTAGGAGATAAAGAAAGAAGATATAACTTCTTCAGGAAGATAAAAGGACGCCAGCCTTCTAAGAATTGGAGACTATGAAGATCGTTGAACAGAAGCCCGCCTCTACTTTCCAAGGTAGGGCCTCTTTTATAGTCTCCTTGACAATCAAAGAAAACCAGCAACCCCTCTAATGCTAATAGCTTCTGATTGGATGGAACAGAAGACCATTTGGGAGAAGAGACTGCGGAGAAGGGTCCCAGATCCAAGAAAAACATCCCGCCCTTTTGATAATGGCTGCCCTTAAATTTGGGCCAAACTTACTATATGCTAAAGAGGACTGCTCATAGAAACACATAGTTTACATATGCTATGAAGCTCAAACCATAAAATCCTGGGCTATATCCTTATTCTTAGCCATCACGAAAAGTGGTAACTCACATTTATTTTGGTTATTTTTATTTTACCGCTTAATTTGAATGGAGAAAAAAAGAATCATATAAGTATAGCCTTACTTATTAAAAAGCTGAAAACCCTGAAAACATTATAGATAATTTTATTTAGTGATTTAACCAGATTTTACTGCAAACCGAAAACCCATAGTAAGCCTATGAGAGGGGTTAGAATCAAGATATAGCCAAATCCTGTACCTGAGAATCTGCAATAATCCTGTCTGGTATTCAAAAACATCAAATTGTGACTGAATTTAGCAAGACAGTAAGGAAAATGTAATTAGGGTTTCCCAAACCACTGCTCAAAATGTTAAATTAGTCCCTCCAGAAATGGCGTCACTCCAGGGAACTAAGTGAAATTTAATTGTGATGAACTATGGCAATCCTTTGACTGTCTTGGACTCTGGCATAACCAGGGTTAAAAATATAAACAAAGCTTTGCCATTGAAAATTATCTTCATTTTGAAAACAATTTCACAAAACGCAGAAACTTCACAAAACTCAGGATAAGTGCACACACCTTACAAATTGAGGAAGATAGGCACAAAACACCACTAATACCTGCTCATCTACGATTCTGTAGAATTTGAAATCAGAACCTAATCGAGGATGAAAAACACTTTATAATGGAATGTCCACATTACGATCAGGAGAGACAAACGCTCTTTAAAAATATTTATGCCTAGTGGCAGTAAGCTTAAATCATAGCCCTACACATTAAACCTGTACATTTTTTATTTATTTATTTTTCATTTTTTTATATATTTGTTGTCTTAGAACCTATATTTTCATCTTTGTAAAATGTAGTTAAATGTTTGTAACATGGCGTATGTCATTGTGTTTGATATGCCAATAAAAGGATTGATTGATTGATTGATTGATTGATTGATTGATAGATAATGAATCTCCGGGAGCAGCTCGAATGTTAAATACACAAAAAGGACTGATTTTTAATTAACAACAAATGAAGATGACATAAATACACATTTATGATGAAATAAACTGAAATACACACATCTGGGTTGAATCACGCGCAGAGGCATCATACCTAATCATGTCCATAGAATGAAATTCAACTGCCAAATTGAAATAAAAACTGAGATTTAGCGTACAAAATTATGCTAGAAAAAAGGAAATAAAAAGAATCAAACTGAGATAAGACGACAATCGACAGCTACTGGAAGAAGGAAAACAAAACAAAAAATTTAATTTGCAAGCCGAGAGAAATGACGCCGAGATGTAAGGAAAGAACAAGCTTGAAGTGAAAGGATAAAACTAGAAGCGAGCCAAAAAGATGAAAAATAACAGAGAAAAAGTAAGAAAAACACTGAAAAGATGAAGAGGCGATATGAAACCAGGGTGAAATGACTCGCCGAAACCATGACGACAGAGAAGAAAACTCATTTTTATTCCTTCTTCCTTTTTCCTTTTTGAGGTATTTCTCCTTTCTTAGTGTCTTTTTATTCTTGTAGTCATTATTCTTGGTGCCATTCTCTTCACTATGTATCCTCTTCTGATTCTATTTCCTTTCAGTGACTGTCAGATTTAGAATAAGAATTACGCTAGAATCAGGGCAACAAATTAACTCCCTTTGGTTAAAATAAATATATCAACCTGCAGACATAAGACGAAAAAAGAGCGAGAGAAAAGTCTGAACACCCCGAAGACAACTGGCCATCTAAAGTCGGATGAAAGGACATATTACGTATCTAGAAAAAATGCGTAGAATAGACTGACTTATCGGCTGAGTGAGACCATTCGAAATTAAGCGATGATATGCGCATATGAAATAAGCTGCAACAAAAAACCCATACGGCAACCAGTCGGAAGAGTCTTTAATTACGTTGAAATATTGTTACTGATAAAAGAATAAATGCTGAATATCTATATAACTTCAAGAGAGTCTTCAAGACTGGCAATGTCTTAGGCAAGATGATGACTAGATCATAGGAAAGCGAACATATAAACCGGATCTGAAGAACAAACCTGGAACCCCAGGAAGTTCTCTATCACCGGAAATCCAAAACAGGAAGACCGGACCGGAAGTTAATCGTGGAACACCAGAAAGATCCATTAAAACCAGAAATTAACCTATCCCCGGATGTACGAAATCCAGAAGTGGAAAAATTTTTTAACTGGAAATACGTGAACCAGAAGTAGACAACCGGAAACTGAACAGGATCCTACAGACCCGGATGTACAGTAAAAAAACAGTAGAATAGGAACCGGAAATACGCAAAGCGGAGGAAAACTGGAAACGGAAGAGGAAGGACTGGAAATGGAAACCGGAAGTAGCCCAGGATCTTGCCGACCCTAAGCTATCGGAAGTCCTTGTCAAACCGGAAGCTTTTTTTTCCTTTTTTTTACTAAGAAAGGAACAGGTGATCTCTTGACGTTTCCAGCTACCAGAATCATGGAAAATTGAACATTGGCATAGGCAGCTGAATCGGGGACTTTCATTGCCGACAACACTGCTTGAGGGTAATGCCCCTCCTCAAGGTGTGGGTTTTGCCCGGTGACTTACACGAAACCATCTTTATGGGCTTTTCCTTAGAGTCTTTGGGTTTTGGTTTTGGGGACAGAACCTCTAGTCTAGACGTGAGGAAGTCAGTTTCCCCCATTTGCAGGCACGTCAGCTAACCTTCCGGTTATCGTCTGACTCGTGTAGCGACACTAGTTACCACCTATCTCGAAACACGGGGGATTAGCTTGGTGGCAATGGCTCTGCCACACTTCAGAAATTGCCAGGATGAGGTGGCAGGCAAAAATCGGTGAAGACACTTCAATAATATTCAACAAGACGATTCTTCAAATAATAAATGACTTCAACTTTTAATAATTTTAAATTGACTCTATACACAAACTGATGTTGATACAAAATTTCTATACAAAACTAAGAACACTACATCTATCTACTATTCTGGATTAAATCTCTGTTTACTATCTATCTATCTATCTATCTATCTATCTATCTATCTATCTATCTGACTCTCACTGTTTCTCTCACTCACTCTATCTGTCTCATAAACAAATTCATTCACATTTTATAGCTAGTAGTCGTTAGTCAACAAAAAGGTAGTCAAGAGACATGTTCAAAATACGGTCAGAACATGTCTAAAATCATTAATAATTTGTTTAAAGAATCCAGTTTTTACTAATAGTACTTTTGTGAATACCAGATTTATGCAATTCAATGAAAAATATAATTAACCACTTTCATTCTGTATACGTGCTGACAGTATTTTACTCTGACAAATTCAGAAAATCCTGATGACTATTTTGAAAACAATCATAGCGACAGTTGTTTCTCCTTGAGGCAGCAACAACTTTCAGTCAAACTATTTCCAAAATAATATGCGGTTTCTTATGCCAATGTCTTGAAATCATGTTTATGGGAATTCAGAATGAAAACGGTTAACGGATTATAAACATGCATTTTCATAAGTACATGCATGTTATTATATATAAAGGTTCAGCATATACATGTCTTGTAATATTGTGGTTTATTATGTCCACACTGTGGCTGGGTCACTTTAATTGTCCTGGCTATTAATTGGGCTATTGTCCTCTATCCACTATACTCCTAGAATCGTCACGCTTGATTTCATATGATTCAGCTGGCCATGATTAGGAACATTCTAATTTATGCTGGATAAAATCAATAATATATAATTTCACACAGAATTTCCTATACCTGGCCTAATAGCACCATGACACTCGGATGACTCTTCCTGTCCGCGCGAATAGCTGTTTAAATCCTGATAGCCATGGTATTAAAACATGTAGATATAAGTGAATATAATGGATAAGTAATTGAGGGATTTCAAATGATGGTGATGACTTTAAGCATGATTGACTACTACGAAAATGGTTTACTATCACGAAAACCCGCAACACAGTCATAAAAGAATAATAACACCACAAAATACTCAATAAACATAACTTAGGGAGGATGGACTCTCAAAAACGTAATCTGAACACAGCGCAAAGTATAAATACTTAAGCTGGAATATTGGCAGACTGTACTGCTTGCAGAATATTTGAAAAGTGAATATGTTTCCTATTTGGGCTCCATTGCGCATGCGTGGACATGCTTAGTGACAGGTGTCACCAAGGAGTGAGTACAGACTGGTGCCAGTTTCTATCAGGGCATATACTGGGGGTGGTCCCTACCAGTAGCCTGGTTGAGGATATATTGAAATGGAAAAGGCAAATGGGGGTATGTAAGCAAGCATAAAAATCTTATTCGGGTGGCTAAATGCAGAGTAGTTGATTTAGCAAGTAGTGATTGAACGGTATAGATGTTTTTGTGGTGTAATAACAACGGCTGTGCTCCCCGCGAGGGGTGCACAATCATCCATTTCCATGTCCACGACTTCAACTGGTGAAACCAGCAGAAAATCCTCTTCCTCCTGGCCATCATAAACTGCCTCTGGGCTAGCAAAGAGCACTAACCTCGGGCTGGCCATGGAAGGTACCATAAGAGGTGGCAGCACCTTTCGGGGGCGGACACTTTAGGCGCGAGAGCCTGTGTCCAGCGGCCCTGGTCCAAGATCTAACGGCGAGGCAAGCCTGCTGCCATGATCATATAGATCTACTTCAGGATCCATTAGCAAGGCGGTGGGCCTTCCAAGATCTACTGAAGCCATCACTGATTCTGAAACATTTTTGGACCACAGACCATGGACCATGATGGACACCAGAATCAGCGGTGGGGATTTTCTGCTCGGGGGGCAGATGAAGAAGACAATAAAGTACTTGGCCCAGGGAGCATGCTGCAAAGCAGCTCTGGTACCAAATCTTTTATTGACTTTTTCATCTACCCCCATCACTTCCAACCTGAAAGTCTCCATTTCAGAAGAAGCAGAGGCCTTTCTCTTACCCTTGCCACTTACACTCTTCTTCGCACACTTCTCCTCTGACGCCTTATCCTTCACCTGTAACAACAAGAATTCAGAGAATAAGTCAACCCCAACGGCCCCCCCACCCCACCTCTTCCCACACTGTTTACAGACATCACATTTTAATAATGGACCGCAAGGCGAACATTTTACACACAAGTGAAGAGCAAACTTGGACTTGATTGAGCGGTTACAACCAACACAAAAAGGCTTCTGAAAAAAGGGACAAGACGACGACAATAAGTTAAATCTTCTTTTATAATTAAATAAATTAAATAACTCATAAAGGAGAAAGAATTCACCTATAGGCCTAAACAGGACAGTGAAAAAAGATGAACAACAGCCTCAAAGAGGATATTAAAAATAATAATAAGGCTGATTATGACATCATAATTTCTATAAAAGAAACAGACGAACAACATCCAGGTGTAAGACGAATTGTATTAATACAAGAGCACACTAAACAGTAATGTGAACACAGTAATAGCTCATGATAATGATACAGATAAACAGTATGACTGAAAAACATTGGCAGCAAATAATCATAAATATTTTCAAATATTTTCCAGTTCCATAAAGCATAACTAGAGTACCTGTGTCTTTAGCAAAGGCATACCACCACGTCCAGTTCTTGGAAGCTTCACCAGACAACCACTATTCATCACCACTCACTTACTTATAAAGGGAAGGGTGGGACCAGAGGGAAGAACGACAAGCTCTCTCTTATGGGAGCCTATATCACTCTTGGCAGTCTTTTTTCCTAACATTTATAGGGAAATAGTGGAGACAAACCTCTTTAGATGTGTACAAACCTCCTTACAGAAACCTGTGGACACAATTATAAAGAGATATTAGCATTTTATGGTGCCAGATAATAAAGTTACCAGTTTTCTGGGTGCCTATAACATCTATACCACGTCACGGAAATAGGTGACACTGCGTAATTAAGATGTAATTAAGACATAATTGTACTAGAGTTCACCTGATAACTTGGTCCTGACATGGCCTAAGACAAACATTATCTCTAACACTCTAAAACAACTTTAGATAGGAAAATTGAGCAAAACTTAGCAAGCGGATAAAAAACACAAGCATGTGGTTCAGGCCAATAGTCAAGAAAGAGGCAGTGACAGTCTGCGCATGCACGAGGTTGGGGATGGCGTCAGGCTGCCTGTCACCTGTCTACCCGCCCAATAAGGGCACCTATCTTTTTAAATCTGGGGTTATTGAGTGAAGGTCAATATCTAGGAAATATCTTAGTGTTAGGGAGGTAAGTATATCTCTTGAAGTGAAATTACATACCAAATTTGATTGAATTACACCAACTCTGCTATTCTGCCCCCACCTCTATTCTACCCACCATCTCAACTCAGAGGCAGAGCCTAATGTAAAGATTGCTTCGCAATCTGCATTCATATGGATAATCAACATATCAAATTTGGAAGAAATCCACCAAATTTGACATTTTTCCTCCTCCACCCCACCTCAAACCTGCCCCAAACCTTACCCTGGGGGCGCAACCTAATATAAATGTCATCTTGCAGTCCATAATCATATGGGTAACTTATGTAACAAATTTTATAGAATTCCACCAAACAGTTTCAGAGATAGCCGGATGGACAGGACAGTTGGATCGTGGACAGACGGACTGAGAGGATTGCAATATCCCCTCCGTCTTTGTAATATACCCTCCGTTGTTTTTTTAAATGTGTGGGGATAATCATACATATATTTAATTACCCAGTAGGACTTAACAAAAAATACTAAACGACAACAAATATTTATTATATCTTAAGCATACCATACTCCACTGTCCCGCGACCCATTTAATGCAAGGTTTAATCTGGCAACGCTGAATATGTGTAGGCCTGGTTTCTGGATTGCACTGATGAGGCTGAGGGCAGTGGATGTGACGCCTCTGCTTACCCACACCACAGGAAGTAGAACACTGGAATAAAAAAAAAAAGCAGAGCTTAAAATTAACCCATTAATACTCGATCTGGCCAAAAATATTTTTTGCAATAGTCTTCAAAAATATCAATCTTCAGAACAGTCATTTCAGTGGGAAATTTTCAAAAAATCTTGACCTGCAAATTGACATTCAATAAGTAAATATTCTTGACCAAATTTAGCCCTTAGTGTTAAAATCGAGAATAACCTAAGAAATTCTTCAGGTACTATTCACGGACTGATCATCCCACTAGTATCTGCATGTATCCTATACTTTACATAGAAGCCTTCCATGGTCAAATTTGGTTTAGAAAATCAAAATGTTTGCTTATTGAACATCCATTTTCAGACCCAGTGAAGACTATTTTTGACAAATTACCACCGAAATGAGTGAATAATTCAGTAGTAAATTTTTCAAGAATTTATTTCTCCTGGTCTGCAAATGAACATTCCTTAAGAACAATTCAGAGGCCATTTTGACTGGCTTGACCATTAATTAGTTAAACACCAAACAGAGGATTATTCTACAGGAGCTGGTAAATGCTAGGATGCTGGTGAAATCATGAGAATAATGTTCATGAAAGCGGCACACAACATTGTTTTGAAAATTATACCAATTCTACTGCAAACTGCTAATACAAGCTAATAAATATGTGAGTTAAATGGCTAATGTAGTAACTGCGTAATCTGCCAAGTGACTATGTTGATTATTATGTCAAGCAGAATGTACTGAGCACACTACATGCAATCTTCAAAACCTCACAGGCAATTTTTAAAAGCATTGAGCTACATCTTCCTATCAAGTTGTTACATCTAAAAAGACATACATGCAAACA
Organism: Chaetoderma sp. LZ-2023a; assembly: GCA_034401795.1. Lineage (NCBI taxonomy): Eukaryota > Metazoa > Mollusca > Caudofoveata > Chaetodermatida > Chaetodermatidae > Chaetoderma > Chaetoderma sp. LZ-2023a. The sequence goes on from CM067360.1 coordinate 60,322,631, forward strand.
CGCAAGTGTGCACCCTTGCACTGTTTGTAATTTTTGTGGATTTATCAAGCTAAGCTTTTAATGGGCAAGTCAGTAAACACAGCCTGTGAGATAGTCATGAGAGATGTCCATTTGCGTGCCAAGTTAAGAAACTTTTGAAATTTTACTTCTAGAATAGCTGGCTTGACAACCGCGCCAATCATTTTGATAGTAAATTTTCAGAAAGTCTTCTCTTGGCATGCAAATGGACATTCACTAATGAAAAGTATTAATTTTATTATGAAATATTGGACAGTAAACAGTTAAACACACATGATAATTTGGATATTAAACGAGAACTCTCTTGAAATCCTCTCATATCTCTGACCATCTACACGGGAATGACAAACTTTTAGTTTGTTCATTACTTACCATCGACCACCCCTGAGTTAGCCACTCCAAGCATTTCTGGACATGACAAACCTCAAGTGTAGACAACTGCGCTATGTGCATGCAATGACTGTTCGCTACGCGAACATCGCTTGTTTTCTCGATGCATACAAGCTCACGTGTTCTGTTACCATGGCCACAATGACGTGAACACTGTTTAATAATAAATTAAATATTGAAAAACAATGAATAATCATCATTCATGAACCCACTCAGCCCTAGGGCCAGGGATGGATTTTAAAAAGCTTAGAGATTTGTTTAAGTAAGACATGCTGGTTCAGTTCTGCGAATTTGGCTAAGAAAGGGCTTAAAGCATGCTTACCCTTTCCACCGGTAAGTTCCCCATATCTTATTTTCAAGGCAACCATACACTAAAACTGGTGAATATTTTTGAAATTAATTTGCCTTGAGGCAAGGCAGTAATGGCTTCCTGTCAAATTAATTTCAAAATATTCAATGGATTAAATTTTTATAAATCGCAAAGAATATACATTTGCCGGGATTTGTCGGTGAAAGGGTTAATATGCTTAGAATTCATGAACATTTGTTGTCATACAAATGTTAGTAAAATTCTCGAGCATATATCCACATATACCTTTCATCAGTAATCAAATTGAATGAAGTGTTTTGCTCACAAATGATGGTACTGACTTAAATAGTTCCCTCGAGTCGACAAAGGAAAACTGGAACCAGTATCCGATGCATCACTCGAGTATCTGACGTCATAATTAACTACATCATCTGTTAGCTGATGTCTCAATGGACCTTTCCACATTATCCATCCATCATATGATGTCATATGATGTCATAATCAACTATGTGACATGTAGGATGATGTCATAATCATGACATGGATGACTCGATTTAGTCCATCTTCAACGCTTAATAGTCTGACACGTTGCATGAATAGTATGTCTGCCATGGTATTTAACAAACATGCTGTTGGATATATGTTTTGAAACTAATTTGACTGGGTGCCGTTTCTGCCATAGGCAGCAACAACACCAGTCAAATTGGTTTCAAAATAGTTAACAGCTTACCTGTATAGTTTTCTGAAAATTAATAGTCAGGGAGTTCAGTGATCGATTGATCCCAACACGAGTGTGGTGTGGGTGGATCTTAGATAGAGATAGGCGGGGCATAACTAAAACTGGAAAGATCCTTTAGAGTGATGTAGCTGTCGCGAAAATCGAAAAGCATCTATAAAATGTATGAACTGTATGTCTTTGATGAATTAGCAATTTAATAAACATTCTGATGAATATTTTGAAAGTAATTTCACCGGGAGCTGTTACTTTCAAAATATTCAACAGCTTGCCTTTATAGTTACCTAGAGAATTAGATCGTGGGGAATTCAGGTTTCAACGTTTCAAATACATAAAATGCACAGAGTGGCTAGAAATGTATCCCTCTATTTATATGAGAGAGCTATGGAGATTCTGGAATCGTCTCTGTTCACTGTTTTCACCAGTTTTATTGGAGCATCACTGTAAAACCTATAACATTATTTCGGCGATGATGTTATGAACAACATACACTAACATATTTTTACGTACTCCATTTCTTTTGATAATCATGATTACCATATGAAACACTTCTAAATCTCTATCTTAAAAATCAGTTTCTCAAGAATCACTATTTTTATCTTCGGAAACCATGGAATGTGGCACCTCGCTGCCATCTTGAAAACTTAATTCTATGCAATATCTCTCTTTTGGCTTAGAGTAATTAATTAAAGGTCAGCTGAGCACTATGGCCTGTGGGCCATCTATTCATACTAATATTTAATCCATAATATATATTGTGGAAGCCAAAAAGGCCAGTTTCTCTTGCTTTACAGTGTTTTCCTGTTTTACTCATGTGAATTGTATGGAATTATCTCCCTTGATTGTGACTGAATATTTACTCTTAAAAAGTTACTTCCCATTGATTGTGACCAAAATTGGTGACCAGATTTACTATTAAGAGTTACTGCCCTTGAACGTGACATTTTCTTGGGGGGGGGGGGGGGGGTTCCTGAATACTATAGTGTACATTTGTGATTGCACAAAATTCTGCAACGTGATATTGATCTTTGAGGTTGACCAATTGATTTGGTTTTGTTAAAAATTTTAGCATGTAGTTAAACCGCTATATTGCTCCATCTAAATGCCAGCATAATGTATGAGTGGATAGGATGAGGACAGCGTGGTGTCCAATGTGAAAATCATGTTGCTGAGAGATATTGCTCTGTTAACCCGCTAATAGAGTAATCCAATCTGTCAGTCAAATATATGATGTTATAATAAATTACATCACGTGTAGGTTGATGTCACAATCAATTATGTCATGAATGATGCATATACAAGTCCATCATAAATGCTTAGTGTGTCAAGTACAAATTGTATGCCTACTATATAACAACCATTCTGTTGAATATTTTGAAACTAATTTGACTGCCCCCCCTGGCCGCAACATCATCCCAGACAATTAGTTTCAAGATACTCAATAGCTTACCTGGAAATTGAGATCCAGGGAGTGCAGTGATTTATCGATCACCGCACGAACAAAGTGTCGGTGGAGCTTAGCTACGAATGGACGGGGCATAATTAAGATTGGATTCATCTATTGTTAAGATTGACTCAGAAAATTCTAATCTTTGCTGAGGGATGTTCATTTTCAGGCCAAGAGACCACTATTTTTTCAACTTTATCGCTGGAATGACTGGCTCGCCAACTGATCCAGTGATTCCACTGATAAAGTTTCAAATACAGTTTTCCCTTGGTCTGCAAATGAACATCCCTCAGCAATTCAATTCACATGAATCAGGGTGAAATATTTCTTTAGCCATTTAATAGTCAAAATCCAGCCTGCAAATGGACATTCCTCAATAGTCAATACCACAATAAAAGCCAGTTTTGGCCAGCTTGATCATTAACCCCCTTAACACGCATATTACACAAAAACGACTTCAGTAGTGGTCTTGAGAAATATCCATTTGCAGACCAAGAGAAGACTATTTTTGAAAATTTACCACTGGGATGACTGGCTCGATAACCATGGCTCGATAACCGAACCAGTTATTTCAGCGGAAAATTTTCAAAAATAGTCTTCTCATGGCCTGCAAATGTACATTTTCTATGAGAAAATTGAAATTTCATTGAACAAATTTAAGGGTTAAAGGGTTAAACAACATCATTCAGTACCATTAATTTCAAAATGTTGTCCAGTTTTCAGGTTAATGATGGATGAATAATGGCAGACCACATGGCAACAATGAAAGTGTCCCTGATAATGCAGGTTACTCAACCAATACAGGGCCAGTGCAGGCAGATATTGGTCCCTGTAACCGGTGTTACTGAGAGCATGTGAAACTTTTATTTATCCAAACATACATGTACTAACATAGCCTGCATCGATATCAGCCCTCAAAATTTCAAATATTTGTGAGACCCAATTTTGGGTCCCGTGTTTTCAGGTCTGCGTAACCAATTGTTACGTTAATAATGAATTTAAAGTGCATGTTGCTGAATTATCATTAGCATATTGATTACAGCATGGACTTATCCACCAATTACCTAATTTACAGATAAAATATGTTTAGTTACTCAACTATTGACCTCGTAATCAATTACATCACATATAGGTTGATGTCAGCAGTCAATATTATAATTGACAGACAATACTAACTCTCATAGTAGTCTGTCAGTAAGAATTGATTGTATGTCTTTGCAATTTAATAAACATTCTGTTGATTGTTTTGAGGGGAAGTTTGTTTCAAAGTATTCACCAAGTTAGCTGTATAGTTACCATGAAATTGAGATTCTGGGACAAAGCTTGGAGCATAGCTTAGCTAGAGATGGGTGGGGAATAACTAAAAGTGGATTCATCCATTGTGATATAAGTACTGTAATATTTCTCACGTAAATTTGTCAAAAAGCAGATTGAGTTTTTGTTTTCTGTCCATTCATTCGTTCCATTTCCAGAACAAGAAGAATATTTTGGAAAATTTATCCCTGAAATTACAAGCTCGATAACCGAGCCAGTCACTCAGTGTTAAGTTTCCAAAAACAATACTCCTTTGGTGTGCAAATGTACATTTTCTCTGCCAAAATATCAGTATTTGTATGACAACACTCATTGGTAACATCTTTCCAGCTTGCAACAATTTCAGGGTTCATACACCTTGGGCACAATAAAGTTCCATACTTTTTCCAAACATATATTTCAAAATTCCAGACCCACTATAATAATTAGTGACTAAAGACCCAATATTTATAAATATCTTAACACCCTCCTCCCACCCCACCCACAAACCCCACTCCAAAAACAAAGAATTGAATATCTTACATTGTTGTGGCTTACCTAGTTGAGCAACCCTCTCCAGCCCACCCACCACCACCTTAAAAGCAATGGCTTCCAGTCATATTATTTTCAAAATATTTAGAAGAATATGCTTTAATTTGTAAAGAATTCCACCTGTATCAAAGAACTACCGCCTTAATTGCCCCAAAAACAACAGGGGTTTCAATGTTTATAAAATTGTACCTGTGACAGGTAGATTTTTTTGTAACTGTTACCAAATATTTGTACTTGTACAAGCAGCGTACATTTCTAATATACAACAATAACCCGCAAGTCCGCCACAATAAAAAGCGTAGCCAGCTCTAAGGCATTTAGTAGATAGCTTGACCCTTCTTAACTTGTACGCTTTAAACTGACAATTTAGTACAAATGCGATTTACTTGAAAGTAAGAGTTACTACGCACCGGTTTTCATGACATATGTTCCTGTTTTCTCGGTCGCTCAAAAGCAATGAACCACTTAAATATCTGGTGGTATTACTGTCAGAACCTTCCAATAATAATATATTGGGTCATATAACCCATCAAAGTGGGTGCTAACATATTGCTTTACTGCGTTTAAAAGCGGCACAGTGACTAGATTTTTTGTTCGCCATTAGCCATCAATATTAATCGCGAGAGTCGAACAGAGATTGGTTGAAATAAATCATGTGATTAATTCATTATGAATGACAACGAGGCACGTGATCAAAATTTTACTACAATAGTAATTTTCATTCATGCCTATTGAAATCGGATATCCCGCGAGCCAATCAGAAACTATGAGTGCGCATTATCGATTGTTATTAACTACGATTGTGCAGTCACGCGAGACATTTCTCATTACCGGTGTATTAGCAGATCCAACTCTAGGCTGATTTGTGACATAATTTTTATTGGTGAAATTAGTAACCGGGATCGTGGCGTTCTGTAAGAATGGAATGTTCACGTTTTTGGAAGCGTTTATTTATGAGAATCCAGTTGGATTCCCGTATTTTTCAACTTCGGGAATATTACGAGAATCCCGTCGAATTTCGAGGCCTGAATTATTGTGTGTCATGGACAGATACACGCTGACACAGTAGCTAGGATCTATGAATGTAACAGTTTAATTCAACAGATAAATTCTTAAACAGCTGTCTCTACAAGCCAACTGAAACTCAAGGAGAATATACTGTGAGACTCACTCAACAATGCATGTCTTCCTATGTTATATCGGGATCCAATCACGTATATAAAATAATACATCGGGAACATGCCCGCCGACGGTTGCACGTACTTGCATGCAACGGTTTATAATTGAACAGTCCATTGTTGATGCATAATGTGTAGCGAGACTAGTTCCCGCCCTATGTAGTAATGTTAGCGGAAATACAACGGAAGTTTGTCTCTGACACATGCGCGCTGTCGCTTATTTTTAGAATTTGACAGACAGATGTTATCGATCTTTTAGATGTTTGAAAATGCTAAATTTGACACATGCGCGCTGTCGCTTATTTATAGAATTTGACAGACAGATGTTATCGATCTTTTAGATGTTTGAAAATGCTAAATTCCGTTATAAATAGCATGCTTCATATCAAAAAGTTGTTGAAACTTTTCTGTTTTCAACGATCAGAGATAACTACCGTTCTGGGCTTTGTCACTTACCCGACCATTTTTTCGTTCACGGTAATTTTACTTCACGTAACCGACACGCGAACGAAACGATCATTCGTGCCAAATTTTGAGGGCTGGATATAGCACCAAAATGGCATACTCTGTGCCAGATATAAAAGCTATCATAAATAATTTAGAAACATGTAAAAAATAAAAAATCTATTTACTTATAATAGTTGTACCTTAGACCATTGTCGTGGCAACCAATAGTACTCAAGCTTCTGTGTTGTCGGTGCTTCTGTCGGTGTTGTTGTAGGTCGAGGCTGAAATGTTTGATGTAACCTAATGCGTTCCGTCGTTGATGGTGGTCTCCAAATTGGTAAATTTAACTTTTTATGTTCATCTTTCATCGGTTTCACCTGAATATTGTATTTATCTTGCTGGTATGATGAAGATGGTAGAGAATTTGGTTCTGTATGAACAGAATGGATGACTCCATTATTAGTATCAGCTTGATTCATGGCAGTTACTGAGTCATCAGTTACTTTACTCCTCTTATCAGATGCTATCAATGATGATGATGATGCTATAGATGATGATGATATTGAATCCTCTTCATCTGACGATTTATCTTCTCTTACATGCATGCAGAGCTGTTTTATCTCTTCCGCAGACATTTCTGATTGTGATGCAGAGTTATCCCCCCTTTTATTTACACACAACATTAGTATCTGCTCAGAAGACAGATTTGTTGATTTAAGAGTCGTCTCCTGATCAGTAGTTGATTGGTCGTTAATTTGGGTGTCTTTATTACTGACGTCTGTAAAATTACTACTGACTTTTTCCGTACTATGATTTTCAGGAACGTGTTCTATATTAGTAATTACATCACCCGCTTCATGGCCAATGTTAACATTTAAAGATTGAATGTTTTCATCTGATTTAATCATAGCTTTATCAATGTTATTCAATTTATTATCATCTCCCTCGCTATCATCTTTATTAGCTTCTTCATCATCATCATCAGTATCCTCATAACCACCCTCTACAACATGAGGTAACAGGTCCTCGGTGTCGACATTGCCTAATAACACTTGCTGCTTATCAGAATTTCCTAGCTTAATATTCATATCTTTATTATCCATATTAACATTAGCATGGCTATTCTCTCCAGGGTGCTCACTCTCCTCTATATTAATGTCTATCACTTTCTGCCAGCTCTTCCACTCAGCATTCGCATCCCCTGCCATTGTTTCATGAACATCAGTTTGTTTTACTGCCTTTGTTTGCTTATTATTATTATTATTATTATTATTGACATTATCTTCTTCTTGTCCTGTATATTCCACAGGCTGTAAGAGCTCCTCAGATGATGTACTTGTCATGGTATCCACATGTCCTGAATCACTAAGCCCTTCACTAATTGTTGTTACCATGGTCACTGCTTCTTCATTTAATGAAGTCGTTAAATTACTAATTACTCTTCCTTGAATCTGATGATCTGAGTCATTAGTTGATACTGTAGATATGGCTGGAGAAGACTGACTCTGATTCCTCATGATGTCAGTATCGTGAGCTTCAGCTTGAGATGTGAATACAGAGGAATTATTTGAGAACCCATTTCCATCATGGTGTGTAGATGTTTCTAAGGTAGTGGTGTGTTTATCATCAGACACAGACGGAGTGATTGTCATATTATTAAGATGGTCAGATAGCACATTATGATCAGCCATTGGTATGTACGAAGAAGCTTTCACAGTTGCACCATCCGATACATTATCTCCGGATGATGTGGCATTGTTTATAGCATAAGTAGTACTTATGGCAGACAATGGAATGTTAGTAACTGTATCTGCAGTCATGGTCGCATTAACCAATGGAATGATAGTATTCCTATCCGCAGTTGTATTTGTATCAGCCAATGAGATACTAGTAGTTCTATCCCGAGTCATAGGTTCAGACATCTTATTATTTTCACTAAATGTCTCCTTAATAACAGTAGAATTTACAGAAGATTTCTCCGTTTCTGGAATCACAGACACTGTAGTAGTGGTGATTACCATTGACCTTATCGGACAATCAGCTTTATTACAAGTACGCTCAGAAGGAGGCTCTAAAGTGAGATCACATGACTGACCACCATCGCAGAACACGTTACGATACTGGACACCTCCACCACATGACCGGGTGCACTGTGGGATAGAAGGAAACATAAGTGAAACGATGACGTTTTTAGAATACGTAAATCTGCAATGAAATATGAGACAAGTTCTCTACAAATGTAAGAAATGTTCTCTCGCCTATTCTAAACTAAATGAAGGAATCCAGTTTTAGCTTTGCCCTCCCCATCTCTAGCTAAGCACCACCCATGTTTTGGCCATGTTAGGATCGATCGATCCCTGTACTCTCTGAATCTCAATTTCCAGAAGACTATACAGGTAAGTTGTTGATTATTTTGCAAGTGTCCAGTTAAATTAGTTTCAAAATATTCAGTACAAATACAACACATACTCTAATATGTAATAATTTTTATATTGAATATTTTGAAAGTAATTTGACTGGAAACTGTTGCTGCTTGACATCTTAACACTATGGTTACATTTACATTGCACTGCCAAACTATCGACTGCATCTCTATGATTGCGCATATATACTGAGACAGACAGCTTAGGTTGTTTCTGATTGGTTAAAAAGAAACCATGGAAGACTTCATAAAATGGAGAAATCGATCAACATTTAGGTATTAAAACCTGAATATTTTTGTTTGACTTTGCTTAAAAATCTAAAAACATCATTATAGTTTATGCATGGCATATTTTATCATCTGAATTGATAGCATAAAATGAGCCAGTCATTCCAGTGCTAAATTTTCAAATGGTCTGCAAATGGACATTTTCTGAGAATATTGAAATTTTCTTGAATAAATTCAATAGTTAACGGGTTAATATACAACAGAGTAAATTAAATGATACAGACAAACAGTCAAATAAAATAGCATCTTGTAACTTATATCACTATATGAGAACATTGACTCAGAGTTGCTGCTGCCTATGGCTATGCCTATATATATATATATATGGCAGTAACAGGTTCCAGTCGAATTTGTTTCAAAATATTCAAGATCCTTACTGTAACAGTATATAGGTTATTCTGCAATTAAGACACTAGCATTTGAAGTGTTAGAAAGTCATTTAACCCTTTAACCCTTGAATTTGTTCAAGAAAATTTCAATTTTTTTTCTCATAGTCCAAGAATGATTGGCTCAGTTATCGAGCCAGTCATTCCAGTGGTAAATTTTCAAAAATAGTCTTTTCTTGGTCTGCAAATGGACATTTCCCAAGACCACTGCAGAGGCCGTTTTTGGCTGATATGAGTGTTAAAGGGGTAAATGAGCCAGTCATTTCAACAGTAACTTTTCTCAAATATTCTTCTTTTGAATTTCAAAAGACCATTATTCAAGACAGTTACAAACGCAATTATTTGCCAACATAAGACTTCGGTTATGCATCTATATTTCACTCTACCTGCGACCAGACGCTGACTTTCCAGGCTCCACAGCTGATGTTACTGCATTTCTTGGCATCATACGGCTTTAGCTTGACATCGCATCCAAACACGAAATCCTCACATCGAATTTCTCGTGTCAGTAGAGCACACGGATTACCATTACACGTCTGATAAACAACAACAAAAATACCATGAACAAGGAAAATGGGCCTTTCCAGTTTTAGCTATGTCTGGCATGGTCAGCAAATGGGCATTTGTCAAAACCACTGCCGAAGCCAGTTTGGGCCAGCTTGACCATTAGTTATTATTTTGAATTTTCCTTGTCTAGCTATGGCCCACCCTTTCTAGCCAAGCTCCGTCCACTTTTTTCCATGTGTTAGAATCGATTTGAAACTTTGAAACCTAAACTCCCAGAATCTAAACTTCAATCTAACTATACAAGTGACTGAATATTTTGAAACTAATTTGGCTGAGTGCTGTTGCTGCTTGTGGCAGCAACAGCTCTTAGTCTAATTAGTTACAAAATATGCAACAGAATGTTTATTAAACTGTAAATTCATCAAAGACATACAGTTCGTACATTTTCGTGACAGACTTTTCGAGTCTCGTGATGCAGCTATATCAGCTAACATGTGATATATTTAATTATGATGTAAGATACTTGAGTGATGGATCAGATCCCTCTATTGAAGCTTAAACTTTCTGCATGATATATTACATACCACAGAAAGGATAATGTAACTATGTGAGAATATATGCTTATGCACCATCTCTAGCCTAACAGTCACGCACTAATATTATTACCCTCACCCCATAAGGGAAAGATGGTATTACAATCATGCCTGCCTGCCTGTCTGTCTGCCTGCCTGCCTGCCTGCATACCTGCCTGACCACCCACCAGCCTGCCTCCCTGCCCACCCTCCTTCATGTCTGTCTGCCTGCCTGCCTGCCTGCCTGCCTGCCTTCTTGACCATCCACTAGACTCCCTGCCCACCTGCCTGCCCACCCACCCTCCTTCCTGCCTGCCTGCTTGACCAGCCACAAGCCTGACTGCCTGTCCGCATGCCCGCCCTCCTTCCTTCCTTCCTTCCTGCCTGCGCGTCCCCACCCCACCAGCAACCCCCCCCCCCAACCCACCCACCCATCTGGCTGTCCGTCCGTCCATCTGCCTGTCTTTCTGTCTGGAACAATAAATCAAATGCTACTACTGATCTTAAAATGTTCCTAAAATTTTAACACAAAGAAGGAACTTGCATGGATATCCCGGAAACCACTAAATTTGGCTCAAATTTTAACACATGAAAGTGTGTGAAGATACACTTAGATTTCACAACTTTTGGGACCGACGCGAAAGAATTTTCGAAAAATCTGGAAAATCTAAAAACTGTTTACAATGTGATAAAAATGGGTGGGCGAAAAACACTGATTATTCTTGTTTGGTTTATTTCATTGCAACCTACATTGTACACTTTTATACATCTAGATAAATCAAGAATCAAGACTGACTACTTCTACCAGTTATTTGTATTAAATACTTAATTTCATACTTAAATAATCAAATAACGTACCCCTTGCCATTCGCCTGTAATCCAATCACCTAGCTTGGGACATGGATCTTTACGTCTACATGGTCGCACTAGAGTGGGTTTTGGTTCATCCTTACAAGTCGAGTCTTCTAGAGCTATTTGTTCATCAGGACCCAGACTTCTCACGCAGATAACAGTACGACGATTAATGCCATTCACGCCACATGTAACGGAACAATGCTGCCATGGACCGATCCACCATCTAGAAAATGTGTGCCACAAATTACTTAGCATATCACTTGTCTCTTACATTTATACAACAACAAATTTCAGTCAAATTATTTTTGAAATCTTAGGACGGCTTAGACTTCTAAGAATAGGTAACTAAACCTTTGAACAAAGAGTATTTTGGAAAATTTATCACTGGAATGACACGCTCAGTTATTGAGCCCAGGCATTTCAGTAGTAATATTTCAAAAATAGTCTTCTCTTGGCCTCCAAATGGAGATCCCCAGGACTACTGCAGAGGTTAGTCTTGGCCCTCTTATGAAAAGGTTAATATTAGTAATGCAAAGATTTGTGCTGTAATCTATTAATGGTCAAGCCGGCCTTGGCAGTGCTCCTGAGAAATGTCCCTTCACAGACCAAGAGAAGACTGTTTTTGAAAATCTACCGCTGGAATAACTGGCTCGATAACCGAGCCAGTCATTTGCAGTGGTAAATTTTCGAACATAGTCATTTCTTGGCCTTGAAATGGACATTTACTAAGCAAAAATCTAAATTTTCTGGACGAATCTTGACCATTAAATCTTTTAACCTCATACCTACTCAAGAAAATTTTAATTTTCTCATAGAAAATGTCCATTTGCAGTCCAAGAGATTATTTCTGGAAACATACCACTGAAATAACTGGCTTAGTTATCGATCCAGGCATTCTAGTAGTACATTTTCAAATATAGTCTTCTCTTGGTCTGCAAGTAGCCATTTATCAAGACCACTTTTTTGTCGGCTTGAGTGTTAAACCGTTAATTATTAAAGTAATTAATAATCAAATTAACTATTAAGCAATATCGGGAATATCATCAGCACTTTTTGTCCCATTGACGGCATTTCTATCTGCTTGTAATGTCTCAGCACTTTGGTGGCATTAATGAACAGATGACTAGAGGCTGTTTAATAAATTGTCCGTTGCTATCTAAAATGTCTGCCGGAAGTAATAATGGTCAAGACTACAAAAACGGTTTCTGCAGTATGTATGTATGATTACTGTATTCTGCGGCTGTAGTAGTAGAAACATGCTACAGCTGCAATCAGTCCTTCTTCGCTTTTGCCCACTGTGTCTTGTCCTCAGCCGTAATTCTTAGTTTTCTCAGGTCCATTCTTGACTTGAGTGTACCAAGTCCTGTTTTCTTGAGGTCACCTCGTAGCATGCTTAGTAGATTTATGCAATGACATCCTCTCCTGGCTTTGTATTTGCTGGCTCTGAGTAGTGATCCCGGGAAATGTGCATTTACGGACAAATAGAAAAGTTTTTAAAGTTTACGACTGGCAAGACTGGCTTCATGATGTCAAAGCTAGTCATTCTGGTGGTAAGCTTTAAAAAAATACTCTTCTAGTGGTCTGCAAATGGGTATTAATTATGACATTTGTTTCGCTTCCAAATTTGACGATTACATGTTTTAATTCACCTGCTCAATGCACATACCTGGCTGGACAGAGGTGATAGTTACAGGTACGCAGTTTGTCATCAGGCTTTATCGTGATATTACAATAAAAGTCCTCAACAATTCCAGCATCCTTCTCAACACATATCACATCAGACCTCTGCGTACCTGTAAAACATAAATATATTAAAGATATTTATATAAATATTAAAGGGTTTATCTGTCTCCAAGAATAACTTGATGCTGAGATAACTTCAATAAACCTTTCCAATTTTAGCTATGTCCCGCCCATCTTTAGTTAAGCTCCACCCATGTTTTGCCCGTTGTTGGGATCAATCGATCCCTGAACTCCCTGACTCTAAATTTCCAGAAAATTATACAGGTAAGCTGCTGATTATTTTTAAACTAATTTGATTTGGTGCCGTTGATGCCTATGACAGCAATGGCACCCTGCCCCGTAAAATTGGTTTCAAAATACTCAACAGAATGTTTATAAAATATTAAAAACATACAATTCGTACAACAACGTTTAGTCCGTCACCCATTATGCGTTCTTGAGGAACTTATCTACATTATTATAATGACGTCGTTGATTATGACATCATCCTACATGTCACATAGTTGATTATGACGTCATATGATGGATGGATGGATAAACTGGAAGGGTCCAGTTTGCATAAATATTTAATTTTCTCAGGGACATACTCTATCTTTGACATGAATTGTTGCACATGCACACATGTACAAATGGATGCACACACATAGACAAATGGATGCTAAAGATGCGATGGCTACCATACCTCCACCGCATGTTGTGGTGCAGTGAGACCAGTCCATGTATCGCCAATGAAACTCTGGATGACGCAGGTCTGTGGCATTCTCATTTGGAACAGTATACTCAAATGTCACCCCTGGATTATCAGACTGGAATAGCAACTGTCAAATATGGAAAATAACAATAGGATTGAGATTAGGATGCCTGTCTAAAGATGGATAATGAGTGTGCTTCTAGGAAAAATAAATTTGACTTAAGACAGATCATGAGTGTGGGTCTAGGTACAATTTCGTCTGACTTAAGATGGATCATGAGTGTGGTTCTATGTATAATTAGGTCTGACTTAAAGTTTTAGCAGACAACATATTCCAAGGATTATATCTCTGCGCCTGCTAAATATTTTGAAAACAATTTCACTGAAATTTGTTGGTGGCTAAGCCACCAATAACTTTCATTCAAATTGTTTTCAAAATATTCAGCAAGTCAAGTTTTTGCTCATTAAAATTACTATCTGGTAGCTGGCAGCTGTGAGACAGTTAAGATGGATCATGAGTGCGATTCTAGGAACAATTACGTATGACTTAAGATAGCTTTCTAGAAATAAAATATCAACGATAAAATGAATAATAACAAATGAAAGAAAGGTGGTTCCTTTTCTCACCATGATATGAAGTGGTTCTTTAAGTGGTCCAGCAGCTCTGAACATTTCGCGGTTACCTATTCTTGTGTATCGAACTGTTGTCCCGGCAACCTCATAATCACCACTCCATTGGATAAACCAGTTACCATTCAAGTAGTAATCACCATGATTACTGCGTAGGGCTAGGTAATTATTTGCCTCAGCGACCTCTTCCACGCGGATGTTTCGAGCACCAGATGGAATGACAGTCGCCTCAACGTATCCTAGAGACAGAGAGAGGTTAGTAAAATACACTATTAGTTAATACATTAACGGTAAAGATTTTTCAACACTTGGACATTAAAGGGTTAAGATACTTTGTAACAAGAGCTCCGCAAACAGCACATAATACCCCGCCATGATGACAACCCAATGAATGAGAGCTATCAGAAAATATTTATTTCTTCCTCAGACCCAGACCAGTCATCTTTATGAAGTGTCAAAGCGATGCGTTAAACGGTCAAGGAGGTATTGTCCGGAAACCAATTTTCAAGATGGCCGACGGACTGGTGGCCATATTGGATTTTGGATTATCGTAAATTTCAATAGGTTTCTTCACCAGACATATTTCGACCACCCTATGAAGTGATTCGATAAATGGTAACGGATCTATCATCCAGAAACCAACTTTCAAGATGGCAGCCTGTGGCTGGCGGCCATCTTGGAGTTTGGATCATCATCACTTTCGATAGATTTCTTCTCCAGACCTAGTCCAACCAACTTATGAAGTTTCAAAGCGATCCGATAAACGGTGACGGAGCTATCATCCGGAAACCAATCTTCAAGACGGCCCGTGGCGGCTGGCGGCCATCTTGGATTTTGGATCATCGTCGATTTCGAGAGGTTTCTTCCCCAGACCTAGTCCAACCACTATATGAAGTTTCAAAGCGATCTGATAAACGGTAACAGAGTTATCATCCGGAAACCAATTTTGAAGATGGCCGCCGGTGGCTGGTGGCCATCTTGGATTTTGGATCATCATTGATTTTGATAGGTTTCTTCCCCAGACCTAGTCCAACCACTTTATGGAGTTTCAATGGAATCCAACAAATGGTAACAGAGTTATCATCCGGAAACCACTCCGCCGCCCACATGCCCGCCCGCCCGCCCGCCCGCCCGGATGGATGGCGCCATTACATAATACCCTGCAAAATTTTTTGGCGGGGTATAAAAAATATGAGTATGGTTAGAAAGATAGACTAGCAACTCAAGCCAGAGAAAATTGGAAAAAATGCTGAGATTAAAACTGTGGCCTAATCACATAGAGTAAAACGTGTCTATAACATTTCCGAAAAAATTGGTCCCGCTCCCAGGATGATTCATAACAAGGGGAAATTAGCTACCTCCCCGGAATGTAGAGATCGTTTGAGTGTAGCTTTTGTGACCATAGAAATCCACAAGCATCAACCAACCATGAATCGAGACGAGGGCTACCATATACCAGCAGTCTACCAGTCCATGCTGTCACGTGACTCCACAAGAACTGACCAGAGTGACGTTGCCAACGACCATCAGTTAGTGCTGAAGAAGTTACCGAGATGGTCACGAAAGCTACACTTAAACAATTTCTACATCCCGGAGAGGTAACTAATTTTTCCTCATTATGTCTATAACAGACCTTATCGACAATTTAACCCTTTATTAATCACAAGAACCCAACCCGTGCAATAGGATGAAATGTTAATTTGCTGGCCAAGATGAGGGTCCTTTTGAAAATATACCATGCAAATGGCTGGCTTGACTATTGTTGTAATCAACCACATCACGTGACGTCATAATCAATTATGCCATGAATGACATAGCTAAGTCTTATGGCAGTAACAGCAGCCAGTCAAATTAGTTTCAAAATATTCAACAGCATGTTTATTAAATGGTAAAGACATACAATTCGTACAACGTGTCGGAATATTAAGAGTTAAAGACGGCCCATATAGAATCATTTTTGACGTAATGATTATGATGTCATCCTACACGCCACTTAGCTGATTATGACATCATATTGATATATAGATACTCTGGAAAGGTGAATTGAGGTATCTGATCTGTCAATCATGTATCTCCAGCCATAATCAAATACATAACTATCACTTGTTGGCTGACATCACAATCAAAATGATGTAGGTCTGTCACAGAATTTAATAACCATTCAGCTGGATATTTTGAAACTAATTTGACTAGATGCTGCTGGCATAAGCAACACCAGGCTCTAGTCAAATTAGTTTCAAAATATCCAACAGTTTAACAACATAGTTACCTTGAAACTGGGATTCTGGGAAATTAGAGTTTAAAGTAGGTGGAGCTCTGCTAGAAATGGGTGGGGCATATCTAGAATGGATGTTTCTATTGCACTGGCTACTTGATTACAGCTACAATAGAGCCAATAAAATTAAGATTTATAGACTGGTTGGCATCAATGGCAGCGCTTATTATTTGCCGCTATAGCAAAGGCGCAAGATTAATCCATTGAATATGGAATGCACAAATTTTGTTCATTGGAAAAAATATCTGTTCAATAATTTAATTTGAACTATCTGACTACTGCAAGTCACCAGACAATAATTTCAATGGCCAATAATTCTGAACCTGCTGAATATTTTTGAAAACAATTTGACTGAAAGTTATTGGTGGCTGAGCCACCAACAACTTTCAGTCAAATTGTTTTCAAAATATTCAGCATATCCAGAGCTAAACCCCATGGAAAATGTAGCCTGCAGAAATTTAGCAAGGTGACAGTTAAGTAAGTTAGTTGTTTCTGTTTATGTGTAATTATATAGTTGTCTATATGATTAGATATTTATCTGTTTCTCAGCTTACCGACTCCCTGTTTCTCGATAAAGTGTTGTTTGATAGTTTTGCATGTTGAGCCATCGCCGTGACAGATTCCACATCTGTCCTCACGTGCATTAGAATCAATCAACCAGTCACATCCCACATGCTGTCAAATACATAAAAACATTAACCACCCTGAGGTCAGTATCCTGTCTCTTCCTGAGGCAGTAGCAAACAAACAGACTGGTGTACATTTTGGGAACAATTTTGATGGATAAGACAGCAACATCTTCCGCCAAAATTATTTCCAAAATGTACACAATTTCATTGTCTAAAAGAACTTGAAAAATTACCATTTTGACATTAGAATGACTAAAAGAATTTGAACAATTCAGATTTTACATCAGACTGATAAAGAGATATAGCATAAAAATCCAATCAAATTTTTATCGAATAAAGCTAGTCTGTAGATATGACTGAACATACTAATAAATGGCCCTGAACTAGATTGAACTGAACTAGAGTGAACGGAACTAGATTGAACAGAACTGGAGAACTAGATTGAATGGAACTAGAATTAACTGTACTATATTGAACTGAACTACATAACTAGATTGAACGTAACTGGATGGAGTAGAACTAGAATTAACTGAACAATAATGAACTGAACTAGAGTGAACATATTTAGATTGAACTGAACTAGATTGAACTGAACTCAATTGAATTGAACTGAACTAGATTGAATGGCAACCAGTTCCACGCAGCACAGTTTCAACATACGTGACTTTTATTTTGTCAGAAATGTCAAAAATCTGACAGACCGAATGTTTGACTTATAACAGTTGTGAGTGCAGACTAAAAATGTGACTGCTCATAAAATACTATCCTATATACAATACTTATTGTACCACGCTTCATTGATTTACAGGAATTTTGTGGTGTATTTTCCATAGGTTTCAATACATTGAAAATCTAAAGAGCCAAAACTGTGTTAGAGTTATATGAATGTGCATGCAACTCATTCTCACAATACAAATAGGTATTGGCAAATTAACATATTTACAAATTGCATCACTGTCTGCTAACGGAATGCAATCAAATTGCATCATTTTGTCTAATGGAATGCACTCAAATTGTGTCATTTTCTCTAACAAAACTAACACAAATTGCATCTCTTTCGAACTCACACAAATTGTGTCTTCATCATGTACTAAATTTGCAAAGATTACGTCACTTCCTCAGTCACACAAATTGCATCATTTCCTCTAGGTCACACAAATTGCATCATTTCCTCTAAGTTATACAAATTGCATCATTTCCTCTAAGTCACACCCATTGCATCATTTACTATAAGTCACACAAATTGCATCATTTCCTCTACAGAAATTTGCACAGAGGTAATTTCATCTAACATCTAATGGTATTCACTCAGATGCCATCATTTGATAGACAATTTAGTCCATGAATAATCAGAAATGTATATACTATATAGTACCAACTATTCAGAGGCTTCTGACTACACATGTACACACAGAGACAGACACTCGCTCACACACACACACACACACACACACACACACACACACACACACACACACACACACACACACACACACACACACATGCCCGCACTTGCACACATATGTATGCTATGTACGCACCCACACATGCATGCATGCACCCTCCCACCCACACACATGCAGGAATGCACACACACATGCATGCACGAACGCATGCATACACGCACGCACATTTACATGCATGAACCCTACAACACAAACCACCCCACGCAGGCATGCAGAAATACACTCACGCACACACACCACCCAAACCATTGATTCTGATGACCTTTGGCACCAAATTCTAGAGCATTTTTAGGAAACCAACCTAAATTTCATACTTTCAGTTTTAACTTGAGTTATTGCGTGTGCCAGACACAGCTCCAGAGCAGGGTATATATATATATATATATATATATATATATATTATTGTGCTGGATTGGACCAGCTGTTTGCTATAATTTTGGCGGGTGTGGTCCTGTGGATATGTATATAATATTGGGCTGAATTGAACCAGCAGGTTGTTATATAATTTGGGCGGGTATTGCCCTGCAGTTTGCTGTAATTTATTTGTGCATGTGTGGTCCCGCTGTTTTCAATCGTGGGTTTGATCCCGCAGGATATTTCTAATGGGAGAGGGAGAGAGAATCTCATCAATCATGCCAATTGCTTTCACTTCAAATCATTCAATTGTTTTCGGCATCCACATTTTGTATTAAATGGCAGGTTGTGGCCATAATAATTCCAATCCAACATAAAAAATACCAATCCAACATAAAATTAAGTAATACATTTCATAGAACAGCTCATGCTATTGACAAGTCTCCCCCCACCCCCCCACCCCCACTTCCTTCTTGTTCAAATGCTTATGTTCTGGGTCTAATGCTAATGTTCGAGGTATGCAATCTATACCAATGGTTTGTAATGGCCATTGTAAAATTAGACATGTCTTGAAATAAACAAACTACACAAAGCTGTACAGACATGCAGGCTGTTACAGTACTCTCATATTTAACACTATGTGACGAGAATAAACATTATTTACAACATTTTTTGACAGACCATCATGGCCGACACTTTAAAATGTTGACAATGTCTCACCCGACATCGTCCACTGATGCACATGTCCCGCGTACCAGGCATACATGGTGTTCCATCCGTGATGATATCCTTCAGCTTAACTGAGAAATACTTGTCCTTTGGCCTGCAGTGTAACTGGCATGGTGTCGCTACAAGACAGGGAGAAATGAAGCCAATGGACATTTCTAGATTTAGTAATGCATCTTGCACCTCTAGCTAAGCCCCGCCCACACTTCGCTGTGTTGGGATTGATCGATTCCCGAATGCCCTAAGTATCAATTTCCTGAAAACTATACAGATAAGCTGTTGTATATTTTGAAACTAATTTGACTGGGTGTTGTTGCTGCCTATGGCAGCAACAGTGCCCAGTCAAATTAGTTGCAAAACATTCAACAGAATATTCATTAAATTATTAAAAAAACATACAATTCATACAGAAATGCAAATTCTGTCTTCAAATATGCGTTCGTGATGTACTTATCTCTGTCATTCATGATGTCATAATGACATCATTCATTAAGATGTCATTCTACACGTCACATAGTTGATGATGATGTCATATGATGGATGGATAAAGTGGAAAGTTCCATTATAGTACAGCTCATAAATAAGCGACGATGTTTCCAAAACAAAAACAAAGTCATGTTAGTTAGTACAATTTTGAACAAGATGTAAGAAATGTTCTATTGAATATTTTTTATTTAATTTGATTGGAAGACATCGTTGCCTTAGTTCAAAATATTCCACAGTACATTTTATTTTATCTTGGAAACACACTAAGTTACTTCTGAGCTGTACTGTAAATATGATCAAAATTGCTTTGTGAAAAATATTAAAATGGAAAAATGTAACATAGTTTGTTTTTTTAAATATTATTCAATCACATTCTTTAAAATCTCCGAAAAAGAATTGATTTAGCAGACATTGGTTCAGCAACAAGCTATGATCGTGTAACTAAAGATACCTAGGCCTAGAATAATAGAAAGTAGCCTTGTATGGTATTCATCCATACATGTTCAAGCCAGTGAAATCACAAATCTGCTGATTAGGGAATAATGGAGGCATCCAGTTTTAGCTATGCCGCGCCCATCTTTAGCTGAGCTCGACTGAAAATTTGCTCGTGTTGCGATCGACTATCAATTTCCAGAAAACTATACAGGTAAGCTGTTGAATATTTTGAAACTAATTTGACTGGGTGCTGTTGCTGTTAATGGCATGGTTATTAAATAGTAAAGCCATACAATTGGTAAGACAATGCTTAGTCCGTCATCTTTCAATTATGCGTTCATGACGAACTTAGGTACATCCTTCATGACGTACTTGATTATGACATCATCCTACACATCACGTAGTTGATTATGATGCTACATGATTGATGGATCAACTGGAATCCTCGCATTTCTTCAATTCCCAGCAATATCTATACACTGACCATTGCTTAATGTAGTTATGCAATTAGGTAATTAGTACTAATTACTAGTTGAATGTAGTAATGGTGCCTGCGGAGACAATGTTGTACGATACAGCACTTTCCCGTCAACATCGGGAAGTATGACAAGTCACAGCATCTGGAAGGAGTGCTCATGGCAATTTTGAGATCTGCAATTTGCTTTAACACATTAATGGTCAAATTTTGGTTAAGAAAATTTAAATATTTTCTTATTAGATGTCCATTTACAGGGGGGGAGAGAATATAATTTTTGAAAATTCATCACCGGAATGACTGGCTCGGTTATTGAGCCAGTCATTCCGGTGATAAATTTTCAAAAATAGCATTCTCTTGGCCT
Source organism: Chaetoderma sp. LZ-2023a (assembly GCA_034401795.1). Lineage (NCBI taxonomy): Eukaryota > Metazoa > Mollusca > Caudofoveata > Chaetodermatida > Chaetodermatidae > Chaetoderma > Chaetoderma sp. LZ-2023a. Next base: position 60,344,306 of record CM067360.1, read on the forward strand.
GTAAATGGACATTCCACAAGACCACAGCAGAGGCTGGTTTTGGGCGGTATGACCATTAAAGGGTTAAGCATTTTTTTCATGCTTGAATGATACTTGATTATGTTTTACACAACATACCAAGTCTAGCATCTTGTCTTCTTCTTGGCAATGGTCACTACTTCAGCTAACCTTTTAACACTCATATCAGCCAAAAATGCCTTGTACAGTGATCCTGAGAAATGTCCATTTGCAGACCAAGAGAAGACTATTTTTGAAAATTAACCACTAGAGTGACTGGCTCGATAACCGAGCCAGTCATTCCAGTGATAAATCTTCAAAAATAGTCTTCTCTTGGTCTGCAAATGGACATTTTCTATGAGAAGATTGAAATTCTCTTGAATAATTTTGAGGGTTAAAGGGTTAAGAGCTCTAAATAATATTACCTAATGTGCAGCTCGTTTCTCTGTACCATGTCAATCTTGAGGATATCTATGTTGGTATACAGCACCTATATAGATTTAGCATACTAGATAAGAAGGGACACAGGAGCGGATGCAAAGAGAGGGCACTTGTGAGGCGCACATGAGCATTATATTCTCAGTTTGATGCGTGTTGATGCAGTGTTGATACCACATCAACTTTGTTGATATTTATGCCTTCTAGTGGAAATTTGGTTCTGCTAGAGAATTTGTCATAGAAATTTGGTTTTGCTAGAGAACTTGTCTAGAAATTTGATTTTGCTAGAAAACTTGTCGTAGAAATTTGGTTTTGTTAGAGAACTCAACATGATGCCTTATGGATTATATAGCATCCTTTAGTCATGAAAATAATCTTCATTCATCGCACAAACTATCCTTTGACAACATCTCAAAATAACAAGCCATTGCAGCGATACATATACTCACTTAAAGCTGGCACTGGCTTCCACGTGAAAAATTGCTTTTTGTATGGCCGTTTGTCGAATTCTGAACATTGGTAGTGGCGAAAATTTGGAGCATCTTCTGAACATGACTATCAATAAATGAAAATTAGAGAAATTAACTAAATGAAATTTCCTTAGTCCTTGCATGATGAATTCCAAACATTCCAAGTTCACAGCAATTATACATGTAAACTTTGAGTATTTTGAAACTTCTTTCACAGGAACATATTGCTGACATAAACAGCAACAGCTCCCTGTCACATTAGTTTCAAAATACTCAACAAAAGTTGTAACTGACTTTGGAGTTTTGGTATTTCAGGTTCAAAAATATTTTAAAATATACACCTGTGCAAAAGTTAAGCACCACCCTATTTTTACGCACATGCGAGGGTATATTCATGTGCTATGAAGAAAGAAATAGCATAAACATTAATGTACCCATCCATCTTAGTGCAAGAGGTAATAATGCAACTAGAGGAATGCTGATTATGATGGTGGGGAAACACTGTATGTTTTTGTTTGAACTTGAAAACGAGGCCTGAATATGGTTACGTTGACACAACTGACAACTATTGCCCTACAGTTGACACACGTGGCTAGATTGTCATTAATGGTGTCTGAAAACGAAGTTTAACATCTGTGCACGAGTTTGAGACTGTCATTATTAATACCGGGTATATCCACCTTGTGCCTGGATGACGGCCTGGACACGACGTCTCATGCTGGTCACCAACCGACTGATACGCCATTGTGGTATTCGTTGCCATTCAAGATGGAGTGCGTCTGTTAATTCCTGTAGGTTCTGCACAGGAGGATCCCTCCTTCTCACCATGTTTCCCAGAATGTCCCAGATATGCTCAATAGGGTTCATGTCAGGGCTCCTTGCTGGCCATGGTAGGGTTTCTATGGCATTCTGGCGGAGGTATTCATGCACAGCTCTAGCACGATGTGGTCGGGCGTTGTCATCCATGAATATAGGGTGGGTTCCAGGTGCATGATTTACAAAATGAGGGACCACAACTCTATCCAGTATGGAATCTTGATATCTTTGTCCATTTAGTGTTCCAGGTACAGTCAACAGATCCAGCTTACAATCAAATAAGATGCACCCCCATATCATAACGGAACCTCCACCAAATGGAACTTCTTCCATGATGTTACGTTGGTCGTACGCCGTGCGTCTGGACCTCCATACACGAGTTCGACCATCTGTGGCATGAAGCAGGAACCGACTTTCATCGGACCAGTGTACCCGTCTCCAGGATCTCATGTTCCAGTGTCTTCTTTCGTTGCTCCACCTCAGACGCTCCTCTTTGTGGTGTGCAGTGAGGAGAGGACGTCTGACAGGTCTCCTAGCTTTCATGCCAGCAGCATACAGTCTCCTTTTGACGGTAGACATTGACACTCTATTGCGCGTTTCCAATTGCTGGCTGAGCACTCTGCTGTTGGTGAATGGAGATCTCCTAACAAGGCGTACTAGGGCTCGATCATCACGGGCAGTAGTCTTCTTCGGTCTTCCAGATCTAGGCCTGTCCTTCACCTCGTTAGTTTGCCCATGTTTTGCAATCAAACGACTGATTACAGTATGGTTAATGTTGAGCTGTCTGCCAATCTCTCTGCATGACATACCAGTGGTATGCATGCCTATGATTTGCCATTTCACACGATCACTTAACCTTCGTCTTGCCATAGCGGTTCACAATCAAGAGCTAATTCTCTCTGTACAAATAAACCACGGTCATGAACACAAAATTCCTAATCTTGTCGCCTAAATCTGTATGTAATGTTCTACACCTCAAACTGGACTTTTACATAACTGAACACGTGTGCTGTTTCCCGCCACGCACGGACATCAAGCGGCGTGAAGTCATGCATGCATGTGCATTTCGTACTTGGAATTATGTCAGCTAACGCGGGGACAAAAAGTATGGCAGCCTAGTTGTACCATCATGTTTCTACGTTCTATTGTTTTTGCTGGTGCTTAACTTTTGCACAGGTGTATACATATTATTTTTGTACTTAAATTTGAGCAAAGATCATAAGTATCTCTGGACATCTCAATAGACTTATGGTCAATGGAGGAATCCGGTTTATCCATCAATCATATGATGCCTTATTCAACTATGTGACATGTAGGATGACATCATAATCAATTATGTCATGAATGATGTAGTTCATCACGAACACTTAATTGATGACGGACTAAGCGTTGTTGTATGAATTGTATGGCTTTACCATTTAATAAAAATGTTGAATATTTTGAAACTAATTTGACTGGGTGCTATTGCTGCCATATTCAACATCTTACCTGTAGAGTTTTCTGAAAATTGATAGTCAGGAAGTTTAGGGATCGGTCGATCGCAACACGAGCAAGGTGTGGGTGGAGCTTAGCTAAAGATTGGTGGGGCATAGATAAAAAGGCATTCCTTCATTAAGATGAGGTGCACTACCATGCATGAATAGGTATGGCAATAGAGGTGTCCATGTCTAGCTACTGGTATGCACCAGCCATTTCTAGCTAAGCTCCGCACACGTTTTAAGTGTGTTTGAATCGATTTGAAACCATAACTTCAAGAGTCTAAATTTAAAGGTAACTATACATGTAAGTTGCTGAATATTTTGAAACTACTTTGACTGAGGGATGTTGCTGCTATAGTATCATGTCACAAATTCATTAAAGACATACAGTTTGTATACGTAGTTACAAACATTTTCGATTTTCATTACAGAGTTGTGTCATTTTTATTGTGACATTGGCTAACATGTGACGTATTTGGATTTATGACGTCAGATAACTGAGTGACACATTGGATCCATCAATTGTGAGCATGTCTCAATATTTTTTAACAGTTTTAATGTATACAGGCATGCATGCATGCACATATATATATATATGTACATGCATACATACACATGCATATAAAAGTGATTCACTATAGTATATGGTACCTCTGTGTTGCAGACTCTATATCGTTTTCTCTCACCCAGACAGTACTTTCCTCCATTTGAAGGTCTGAAACAAGACATTTACATGTATAATATTGCATGATGCATGATTGTGTTCAGTGCTGATAGAAGCTTCAAGTGAATAACAGCAGAAAATATTGGAAAAATTAATATTACAACTTAAAATTGTGCAACAATAATAGTTGAACTAATATCTGATTAATTTTATTCAACCATAGTTTTTCAGACTGTCAAAGTACTCAAATGGTGCGTTCCATAGCCAAATGACTATATTGCTAGAGATAGTTCATGAGTCCAGACTGACCAAAGTTTAACCCTTTCAATGATAAATTCCTGAAAAAGTAAATTCTTTACAATTTAAAACTTATTCTGCTGAAAATTTTGAAATTAATTTGACTGGAAGACATTAGGCAGCAATGGCTTCAAATCTAATATTAATTTTTAAATATTCAACAGTTTTTCTGTATGGTTGTCTTGAAAACGAGATATTGTGAATTCATCGGTGACTGGCTAAGCAATATAAATTTTACATGAATAATAAAATTTTACCTCATAAAAATTTAATTATTATATACTATTGGTAAGTGCCCAAACGTGTGGCATATCCTGCATGTGTCTGCGTGTGCTCATGCGTGCATGCACGTGTGTGTGTGCATGCGTGCGTGCATGCATGCGTGTGTCCCTATGTGCATACATGTGCGTGCGTGCGTGCGTGCGTGCGTGCGTGCGTGCGTGCGTGCGTGCGTGCGTGCGTGCGTGCGTGCGTGCGTGCGTGCGTGCGTGCGTGCGTGCGTGCGTGCGTGCGTGCGTGCGTGCGTGCGTGCGTGCGTGCGTGCGTGCGTGCGTGCGTGCGTGCGTGCGTGCGTGCGTGCGTGCGTGCGTGGGTGGGTGGGTGGGTGGGTGCGTGCGTGCGTGCGTGCGTGCGTGCGTGCGTGCGTGCGTGTGTGTGAGTACAAGGTACATACGGTGGATTTTCGCAGTGTCGCATCCTCAGAGCTATTCCCGCTCCACATGTACGAGTACAGCCACCCCATCTGCCCCACTCACCCCATTCTCCATTGATTGCCTCTGGTCGCTCTCCTATCACTTCACAATGACCATTGTAACACCACTGGCAAATAACAGCCACATAGGGTCAGATAACAATCTTATAAAATAATAACAACAAAATATGAGTCTAGCTAGACTAAGTCAGTATGTCTGTTCCTCTGTCAATCTAATTGTCCATTACATTTTTAAATTTTTTGACTAAGCCGCATACATCGTAGCTAGAGTGCATACACACTTGATTAACCATTTGATGGCCAAAACCCGCCTCTGCAGTGGTCTTGAGGAATGTCCATATGCAGGTCAAGAAACAGCTTTTAGAAATTTCAACACTGGAATGACTGGCTCAACAAATGAGCCAGTCATTCCAGCGATAGTGATAAATTTTTAAAAAGTTTTCTCTTGGCATGCAATAAGTAAATTTGGCAAATTTCTTTTTCACGAGTGAGATGACATACTTACCTCCCTAACACTCTTGATATACTAGTATATCGGCTCTAAATTCAATAATATTCAGAATTATAAAAAGTTAGGTGCCCCTAATGGGCAGGCGGAAGTACACAGTCATGCACATGACAAACACCACCATCTGCGCATGCGCACACCGGTACTTCCGTTACTAAATATTGGCTGACATAGAAGCAACTATTCAATAGCCAAAGGACCAGGCCTCCGTGGGGTGGTGAGGCCGGGATCCCGTTAGGGAGGTAAGTATGTCATATCACTCGTGAAAAAGAAATTTGCCAAATTTACTTATTTCACATCATGAGAACATACTTACCTCCCTAACACTCTTGATAAAAACCAGAATTTGAAAGTAAATTTTGGTGGGAGGGAGGCAAGGTCCTGAAAACCCGCACACCCTCGAAGAGGCTAGGCTCTTTGAATTCTCAAGAGATTTAAAACATCTGAAATTGTGACTGAAACCACAACCAGGAATAGAATTTTGCATCGGATAATCGACCGATGAAGAGAGATTGATCAAAAGGCAAATGCGCTCCCCCCCTCTTTCTGAGGAAGGTTTAGGGAAAAACGCTGCTTTAAATGACTAGCACGTTCTCTAATACTTAATGAAAGTATTACTAGACATTGGAAAAAGAAGAATTGCTTCTATTTCAAAAACTCTCTGAAACACCACAATTAAGAGACATTAACCATCACGATATTAAAAAATAAAATGACACCATCACCAAGACAGAAAATCAAAAAATGGTCATAACTACTGACCTCTGATGTCTTGGACGTGGCACTCATCTCTTCCCCCACCGGATGAAGAGAAGTGTACCAGCTAATAGTAGGGATATCCTACCAACAAATGTGATATTTGAAAATAGCAGAGGAGGCAAACTATTTACAAACATAAAACCTCTGCATAAATATTTTATTTCCTGAGGACTGAGACGGCGAGTGGGTTAGAAGTGTCACGAAGGTAATGGTCGGTAAAACTTGACTCACAGTGCCACTGGGCTACTGACATAATGTCTTCAATAGAAACACCATTAAATAATGCCGTGGAAGTTACCACACCACGGACACTATGAGCCTTGGCTCTATCTACCTGGATTCCAGTGGCTGTTTTATGACAGAATTGGATACATTACACTATCCATCTGGAAATAGTGTCTCTTGACGCCCTACCATGGGGTTCAATATATGACAACCATAGGGAACATGGGTCCGTCCGCCAAACCTGAGTTCGTTTCTTGTACTTATTCAAAGCACGGACTGGACACCATACTTTAGCACCAGGATCATATCTGGTTAAGGCAGGTAAAATAATAGGTCTACCCGGATACTTTAAAGATTGATTCTTAGCCAAGAAATTCAATCTTGGTAGAAGCTTAAGGCCTTCACCTGTAACTATATAACGGTCAGGCTCAGCAGACAAGGCATGAATTTCACTCCTGCGTCTGGCTGAAGCCGCCGCCACTAAAAATACAGTTTTAAGTGTCAATAATTTAACAGATATAGCACTAAGTGGTTCAAAAGGCTTATCACTCAAAACCTGCAGAACCAGAGAAAGACTCCATGATGGTGTCAGTGGAGGATTTCTAGGTCTGAGATTGCCCATACCTTTAATAAGAGTATTTAAAACACTTACTTCATCACTTCCCCTCTTTGCCAAGCAAGGGATAACAGTCATCAATGCTGATTTGTATCCAGCAATAGAATTAGGTTGAAGACTATAGGTATCATACAGGTGACAGAGAAAATCAGCTACTACCTGAATAGATGCTTCCATCGGATTGATACATCTCTTTGAGCACCATTCTGCAAATCTGTTGATTTTATAATTATAAGCTCTGGAGGTTGACCCCCTCCTGGCTCTGGCCATGAAATTGGCTGCTTGCTCAGAAAAGCCCTCCTTAATCGCGGATTGTTTGACAACATCCATGCAGTCAATCGAAACATTGACGGATTGTTGTGAAGGGTCTTGCCCTGGAAGATAATATTGTCCATCAGTGGCAGAGGAACCGGATTGCAAACCAGAAGGTCCAGCAGATCTGTAAACCATGATCGGCTTGGCCAATTCGGGGCAATCAGAAGAACTTGGCATTCCTCTTGTCTGATCTTCTGAAGGATCCTTGGAATCAGGATTGTTGGAGGGTATGCGTATGCATACATTCCCTTCCAACTGATAGCTAGCGCATCTATTGCGATAGCGCTTGGATCTGGAATCGGAGAAACGTACGTCGTCATCTTCGCATTCTTCTTCATTGCGAACAAATCTATGTTGGGCTTTCCCCAATGATTGAACAGGTGATCCGCCACATATTGATTTAGTTGCCATTCCGTAGACAGAATACTCATCCTTCGGCTCAATGAGTCTGCTAACAGATTCAGCCTTCCCGGAATATGAACTGCTTTCAAGGTGATCATATGATCCATGCACCAGCAAAGCAGCTTCCATGTCATCATACAGAGACTGGGCGACTTCGTTCCGCCCTGGCGGTTTATGTAACTCACTACTGTAGAGTTGTCTGAACGTATCATCACAAATTTTCCCTCCACCTCCTCTAGGAAGTGTTCCAGGCCTAGAACTACAGCCCGCATTTCTAGCATGTTTCTAGCAGATTCCAAAGCCCTGATATAGTGGCTTCTTCCAGGCAAGCTCCCCAACCCTCCATCGATGCATCCGTAAACATCGTTACTTGAGGGTGGGGAGGGGTCAGCATGACCCCCGCCAGGAGATTTCCTCTCTCCATCCACCAGTGAAGGTGATGAATGAGAGGGTCCAACACTTGAATGCGCGAGTCCAGTGATCCTGAACTCTGCGTCCACTGGGTCATGAGAAACAACTGAATCGGCCGCCTGCGTAAGGCCGCCTGAGGAATGACTGGTTCCATCGAAACCATCAGACCCAACATTCTCAGATAGACCCGTGCTAGAATATAACGACTGTCGCAAACCAACTGAATGCACGAGAGGAGACTTTCCACTCTCTCCTGGGACGGATAAACATATCCTATCTCCAGATCGAAGAACATACCCAGGTAAACAAACTTCTGGGATGGAGTCAGCTCTGATTTCGGAAAGTTGATCATCCAGCCTAAATCTGTGAGAGTTTCCAAAACTATCTCCAGATTTGCTGTCAAACTTTCTGGGTTGTGTGCTTTCAGCAACCAGTCGTCTATGTAAGTGTGAACAGGTATATTTCTCCTGCGGAGGTATGCCGTAATAGCAAGTACCACTCGAGTGAAGACCCTTGGAGCCGTCGAGATGCCGAATGGAAGAACCTTGAATTCCCATTGGCGTCCCTGAAAAGCAAATCTCAGGAACCGACGAAAACTCCTTGCAATTGGAATGTGGAAGTAAGCATCCTTGAGATCTATAGACGCTGTCCACATCCCCTTCTCTAACCCCAACAACACCGATCTTACTGTTTCCATTTTGAAAGTCGGAGTGTCTAAAAACTTGTTTAGAGGCTTGAGGTTGAGAATTGGTCTCCACCCCCCGGTGTTCTTTGCCACAAGAAACACGGTTGAATAGAAGCCCGGGCAATCCTGCGCCGGTTGAATTGCTTCTTTTAGAACGAGAGAATCTATCTCCTCTTCTATGCACAACCGCTTGTCTGGATCTCTTGGAACCTGAGTCCAGACCGGTACCAGAGACAAATGCAACGGCGGACCCCTTATCCAATCTGGACGGTATCCGTGCGAAAGCCATTGCAAGACTAAGCGGTCCTGAATTAACCGCGCCCACTTCTGAATGTGACAAGTCAAACGACCTCCGCCTGGTGCACCTAGGGTTGACGGGGTGCCCATAAATTTTAGAAGTGGGTGTGTCTCTGATACGAGTGGCAACACCCGAGTGGTACATGTGATAACCGGAAAAAATTTTCTTGCATCAGGCCCGGTTACCACGCGCCGCTCCCCGCACGCCGCGACCAGCGTCACACGCGCACCACGGTGCGCGGGCTGCTGTCTGGCAGGCAGCGCTTGAGGCTGTCGCACAAGCGCACGCTGCTGCTGGCGTAGCCGACGCGGTCTCTGAAACCTGCCGGCCGGCTGGCCTCTGACACTGCCAGCTCCGCCACGAGCGTACGGCTGTCGAGCAGCCGAGGGCTGAACACGCACGTGTTCCCTGCGCAGCACTTCAAACTGTGCCCGCAGCGCCCTCTGTTTGTTCACCAAAGTCACCGTCTCCTGGAGGTGCCGACAACCTTCACCTCCAAAGAGTCCAGGGCCCGCCATCGGCGCTTGCATCAAGCGCGACTTGAGCTCCTGCGACGGGCACAAATTGTCCAGTGCAAACGTGCGCCTCGTCCTCAGTGACTTCGTGACCGACCTAGTCAGACAGTCCAACGCCAGGTTGATGCCATCCTGGATGGCTCGTTGGACTGTCACGGGACTAGGCTGTTGCTGCACCGACGCTGCTACCACCCCCGATAGCAGCTGAGAGACATGCGACAGCGCACTGATCGCTGCTCGCGAGCTCTCCTCGGTGTCACGCAAGGCGGCATTCGCCGAGCGCATAGCGCCCGTGCACAACGCTCCCGTGTCAGCCCGGGAACCCGGCCGCGTATCTTCCCCCAGAGCGGCGCGGTCGTCCGCGCTCGGTCTGGGAGCCAGGCCATACCGAGCATACTGACTGGCAGTAACCCGACATCGCCTAGCTACCTCGCGGGGGGCCTTCGCGAGGCGACCTCTCGGTCGGATCGACTCCTCTGCCGCCGCGAACATATCTAAGACATGATCAGCGTACGGCAGAGACAGAGCCGTGCTGGCCAACGGCTTCGCCTGTAACCATGCCCGAGGGTTACTGGCGACCGTCTCCTCCACGGCGAGCTCTGGTCTCACAGCGAGGAGCCACGCACACGCCTCCGACCAGTCTTCGTCCGTGGCTACCTGCGAACTGCCGACGAGCAGCGGGCCCTCGTCATCCTCAATGGCATTCGCAGGCACAGCCGAGGAGGCTATAGACGAACCTGGCTGCCCAGGGAACGTATACGGGCCCGCGAGGGCTGGCATAGCATTCTCCATAGGCAAACCAGGCTCCAAGGCCGCGCTTGTGTGAGGGGGATCATACACACCAGCGCGGCCTGGAACGTCCGTATGAGACTCCACGTCCAACCGTGGAATCTTATACGGCCGGCCGTCTGCTCCAATGCGGGCCACAGGCTGAACCATGAAACCGGCTCCCGAGGGAACAGTGCCATAGGTGCGAGCGTTCACGCTCCCCAAGAGAGGAGTGTAGGCGCTCACATCCATGCCTTCATGATCCACCTGTGGACCGAGCAGGTAGTCCTCATCATCTTCCTGGTCAGGAAAGTTAGACTCTGGATTAGTAAAGAAAACTAATCCGGACTGACCAGGAGACTGCCCGAAGGCAGATGACGAGTTTACTCCGTGAGTGATCGTGGTCAGGCCCGCTGGTCGGGTCCCGCCTGATTCTTCTCGCGCCGCTGGCACCCCAGGCGATGCGAACATCAAGCCTGGGTCCAAGACGGCCGCCCCTGGATCACTCAACGCTTTGTCCGAGCTAATAGGCCATGATCCAGGGACGGGGGCTACCTGCACTGAGGTCGACGCGCAGGAAGTTGAAACACCTGTGCCAGGCAACATGCCGCGAAGCATGTCAGGCATCAGGTCTTTCAAAGTCCTGCGCATCTCACTCACCAACTCACTCTTGAAGGCCTCGAGCCCACCCTTCTCAGAGGCCTTCTTCTTACCCTCCTTCTTCGGTTTCTTCACCTCCTCCGCCATCATCTCCGCCTGCAAACAGAAGAACTCAGAGGTTAGATCCCACCCCCCACTTTTCACAAATAACACATTTGTTGGACAGCCTACACACTGAACACAGATGGCAAGGGTGGGGGAAGAATCTGGCTTTCATGGACTTCAGACAGGATGGGCACTTCTGAAAAGGGAGGGATACAAAGACAATGAGTATGACAGTCTCAAAGCCGTGATAACGGATGTTTACGTAGAAACCAAAAAACCAACTCGAGAGAAGCTCCACTATTACGACCACCCTGACGGGACAGGAGACTTCTCAAGTTAAACACATCAAATACAACCAGACCCCACATTAAGAGAGAGAGAAAGATTATGACTATCTAGCTATCTCTCAACCCTCTTAATACCAGGGAGATGAACACATCATATACTACTCTAACCTAGGATTATGACATCACGGAAAGAGCAAACTCTGGTTGATTATGACATCAAACCTCACTATGCAAAAGCTCCTACCAGGAGAGGGGACGTCAGATTTATGTAAGAAATATCTAGATCTCCAGACATTCTCAGCTCTCGACTAATATAATATTAAATTATATATACTCGAGAACCCATGCACACGCAAGAGAGAAAATAGTGCAATAGCAAACGGCAGCAGAAAAATGTAATTATTTTCAAATAATCATGCGCCATAATTAATAACTCCCTTAGCCTGGGCACAGGCAACCATCCTCTTGTGCAGGAAACACATCCATCCATCCGCCGAGACTCCTCTTCCAGAAGAACTGACGAGGGGGGATGGGACAAAAGGAAGGAGATATTTTATTTATTAATATATTATATCTCCAACCCTTAGACATATCACGATGATAAGTCATCCTGGGACGTGAACACCTTCCAGAGAAGACCAGGCAACCTTGTATAGACACAAGACCGACCTGTAAGCATAAAACACAAGAGTTTATTAGCCCTAGGCGCTGGGAAAAAATTTACAAGGATTCCCAGCACCTGAAAACGCGGTACCGCCGGAAACGGCCGCTACGAAAACCGGTAACACACAAAGGTTACAAGCTTAAAATAAAAGACAGGAACAATTCCACATTGGATGATGACGAGGAGGACTCCTCCAACAGTTTAGCATCAGCCATGATGGATAGGGATGATTATGTTCTAGTAGAATTCAGAAAAGCGCCTGTGAAGATTTTCACATGTTGCTTCTCGGCCAATATCTTAGAAAACGGAAGTACCGGTGTGCGCATGCGCAGAGGGTGGTGTTTGTCATGTGCATGACTGTGTACTTCCACCTGCCCCTTAGGGGCACCTAACTTTTTATAATTCTGAATATTATTGAATTTAGAGCCGATATACTAGTATATCAAGAGTGTTAGGGAGGTAAGTATGTTCTCATGATGTGAAAATTGACATTCACCAAGGTTTCAGTTTTCTAGACAACTGCAGACAGAGGATCTGACCACCCTCACCATTAAAGCCACAAAGGCTGATTACCTTGTTGTCCCCGCACAATGTTCCTTCAGCCGCCGCCTCCAGCTTGGTGAGACATTTGTTGTCGACTCGACACCACATTGTGTCACAAATATTCTAAAATATGCAATGTACATGAAAAATGAGGCACAATCAGATTTGATTCTTTATAGGTGATTTATACTAATTAATGATATTATGAGTTTATATATAATATATATATACATATATATATATACATATATATATATATATATATATATATATAGATTAGCATCCATTTCACTAACCTCCCCCACACCCTCCCCCACACCCACCCCACTAACACCTACCCTGTCTCATCTATACTTTTAGGAAGGAGATTTAATTAACATAATTAATCTACTAATTTAATGATCGTTCATCGGTTTCACACATTCTTACCCATATTAAGATGTGCACAGACCAATTCTGAGGCTTAGAAATATATTTTAATATAAGGAAGTTTGTAATGTCTTAACAACGAAGTTAACATTACCTATTGGGTGTGGTCTACTGATTTAAGAACAACATATAGCTACCGTAAACACAAGTCCCATCTCAGGCCCCATGACTACACGTTAAATATGATGAAAAATCATCTTCAAGCAAAAGATTTATGAGATTTTAGTATAAAAGCAATGGCAATTAGCCAGGCCAATCAGCGTATAGGCGCCAATTCTGCCAACCAATCACCAAGTTGGCTTCTGAGACAAGCAAAGCTGATACTACTAATAGAGGAATCAAGGGAGGCAACTGATATAAGTAGAAAGGATCAAATCTACAAGGATTAACAGCAGTTAGGTTGCTTTAGAGGGTGGGATTTCAGATTAACCCTTTAACCCTTTCATCGCCACACCGCGATAGCCGCCCAGTTCACTCAAGACTACACAGCCGAGGACGACCTACACGCTAAATTATCACTGCTAGCCAAATTTTGCCATAAACAGTTGTCTCCCTTAAGCTGTTAGACGCACACAATAATGAGCCTAATTTCTGCCATGTATCATAGCTGCTAATTTAAGGAAGTACACACCCACATGGTCCAATTGTGCAGAATTCCAGTGACCCCACCAACATCATGGCAACAGTATAGTAAATAGCATTATCAGAAATCTTATTACTAATACATGGGCTGTCTACCGCCGGTGTAGACCCGAGTGAACAGGTTGTATTTATGTATAAATAGACATTTGAAAGTAACTATTTATTCTGTTGAAATAAGTTAAATTTACAACAAGAGGCCCAAGAGGCCTGTGTCGCTACCTGGAGCACCATCATTTTTTGTCAAAATTGTTGGTGGGTGGTTTAGTAGTCATTTAAATGAGTATGTGGACATTTTTGCAAGTGCAATATGGCCGACAAACTACATTTTGATTGGCCCATGGCGCCCAGATTTTTTTTGACGGGTCAACCTCCCTTGAACAAACTTTAATGGTCCTTAGTCCTTATTCAAAACACCCAGATTTCGGCCTGATCCCTTCAGCAGTTCTGGAGGAGTCGTTTTCGGGAAAACTAGGTCATCCAAGATGGTCGCCGAACCATTTGGTCAATCAAGACCTCTTGAACCAACTTGGCTTACCTCTTGGCCTAGATGAAGATTCCCCAAGCGGTTTCAGAGATTTTTGAAGAAATTTCCTAAAATCAGCCAAAATCCAAAATGGCCGCCGGGCAAATTGGCCGATCGGGTTCATTTGAACAAACTTGGATCCCTATGCCCTAAGGATGCTTCCTGCCAAAACATAATTGAAATCGGCCGAGTAGTTCTCGAGAAGACATTTTAAATTTCCCATTGCTTTAGCATGGGAGCTTTTGACGAGAAAATTATCCAAGATGGCCACCAAATTGTTTATCCGACAATTTCAAAAATTGCAAATTTGAGCTCAGAATACCCAATAAGATATATAGAACCAATTTTGGCCTCAAAATCCATCAAATAAAAAAATCTAATATGGCCGCCAAACAGGCTACATTTTGATTGGTCCATGGCGGCCATGTTTTGTGATGGAGTAACTTCCCTTGAATAAACCTTAATGGCCCTTAGTCCCTGATCAAATCTCCCAAATTTCGGCATGATCCCTTCAGCGGTTCTGGAGAAGTTGTTTTCGGGAAAACTAGGTCATCCAAGATGGCCACCGAACCATTCTGTCAATCAAGTCGTCTTGAGCAAACTTGGCTTACATCTTTCCCTAGATGAGGTTTCCTAAGTTTTGAATCGATTCCCCAAGCCATTTCGGAGAAGACATTGCTTAAAATCGGCCGAAATCCAAGATGGCCACTGGCCAAATTAGCCGATCAGCTTCATTTGAACAAACTTGGATCCCTATGCCCTAAAGATGCTTCCTGCTAAATATAATTGAAATCAGCGTAGTACTTCTCCAGAAGAAGACATTTTAAATTTCCTATTGCTCTAGTATGGGTGCCTTTGGCGGGAAAATAATCCAAGATGGCCGCCAAACCATTTATCCGACAGTTTTGAAAATGGTAAATTTGAGCTCAGAATACCCAAAACCATATATAGAACCAATTTCGGCCTCAAAATTCATCAATTAAAAAGATCCAATATGGCCACCAAACACGCTACATTTTGATTGGCTCACCGTGGCCATGTTTTATAACGGATAAACTTCCCTTGAACAAACTTTAATGGCCCTTAGTCCCTGATCATATCTCCCAAATTTCGGCCTGATCCTTTCAGCGGTTCTGGAAAAGTAGTTTTTGGGAAAACTAGGTCATCCAAGATGGCCACCGAACCGTTCGGTCAATCAAGTCTTCTTGAACAAACTTGGCTTACCTCTTTCCCTAGATGATGTTTCATGAGTTTTGAATCGATTCCAAAAGTGGTTTCGGAGAAGATCTTTAATTAAAGACATTTCCTAAAATCGGCCGAAATCCAAGATGGCCACCGGCCAAATTGGTCGATTGGCTCCATTTGAACAAACTTTGATCCCTATGCCCTAAGGATGCTTCCTGCCAAATATAATTGAAATTGGCCCAGTGGTTCTTGAGAAGAAGTCATTTAAAGGAAAGGTTGACGGACAGACGGACGGCGGACGACGGATGGACACATGACAGACGGTCACCACGCCATAAGCTCACTTGGCCTTCCAGCCCAGGTGAACTAAACAACCTTAGTCCACAGGGACCATGAAGATGAAAAACCGTAGTCACAAAAGGGTTAATGGATAAGTTTTGTTAAGAAAATAAAAATACTTTCTTATTGAATGTCCATTTGCAGGCCAAGAGAAGGCTATTTTGAAAATTTACTACTGGAATAGCTGGCTCGGTTATTGACCTAGTCATTCCAGTGATAAAATGTCTACTGACCTGCAAATGGCCATTCCTCAAGACCACAGCAGAAACCGGTTTTGGACAGCTTTGTTGTAATATATGGTAGATTGTATTGTCTTAACCCTTTAACCCTCATCGGTCAAAAACAGCTTCTGTAGTGGAAATGTCCATTTTCAGACCAAGAGATGGCTATTTTTTAAGCCTTTACCACTGGAATGGCTGCCTCGATAACCGAGCCAGTCATTCCACCGATAAATTTTAAAAATAGTCTTCTCTTGATCTGCAAATGGACATTTTCTATGAGAAAATTTAAATTTTCTTGAAGAAATTTTATGGTTAAAGGGTCAACAAGTGTATTTTAATGGTCTGGCCACGTCATATTCATCGCTCAAATAGATATTGCCAAAAGGGACAGGTCCACCAAATTTGTGATAATCCATCAACATATTGCAAAACATTTCACAACAGATGTTTCCTGTTTTAGCTATGCCTCACCTATCGCTAGCTAAGCTTCACCCACACTTTGTCCGTGTTTGGATCGATCGATCCCTGTACTCCCTGACTAATAATTTCCAGAAAGATATACAGCTAAGCTGTTGAATATGTTGAAACTAATTTGACTTGGTGCTGTTGCTGCCTATGGCATCAACAGCTCCCAGTCAAATTAGTTTCAACATATTCGACAGAAAGTTTATTAACCCTTTAACACTCATATCAGCCAAAAATGGCTTCTGCAGTGGTCTTGAGAAATGTCCATTTGCAAACCAAGAGAAAACTATTTTTGAAAATTTACCATTGGGATGATTGGCTCGATAACCGAGCCAGTCATTCCAGTGGTAAATTTTCAAAAGTAGTCTTCTCTTGGTCTGCAAATGGACATGTTCTATGAGAAAATTGAAATTTTCTTGAACAAATTTAAGGGTTAAAGGGTTAAATAGCAAATTTGTACAACTTGACGGACTATTGAGCGTTTAAGACGGACTAAATCAAGTCATTCATACTGGAATTGATTACAGGACACAGAGTTGATTATGACATCATATAATGAATGGATAAACTGGAAAGGTCCATTGTTGACAAACAACAGACAGCCAATGGACAACTCGCTATTGTATAACCTCATCCCGGTGAGGTAAAAATGAGGACAAAATATTACAGACTGTTCCGTAAAATACATACCTCAATACCATCACACAATCCCGCATCTGTGCCATACTGTAGTTGGCACTGGTGAACGGCATCATACATCGTGCCAGATGGCAAGACAGGAAATTTGAACACATGACCTGATGGTTCATCATCCAGGCAATAGCCCCAATCTCGGCTGCAACATACACATCGAAAGATAAGCATGAAATATAACAAGACCGTCATTGTGATACATACAGCGATGCATTTGTAGCTTAGCTCAAGCCATTTCTAGCTAAGCTCTGCCTACATTTCAAGTGTGTTAGATTCGATTTCAAATTTGAACACTTGAATTCCCAAAAAATTTAAATTTCAAGGTAACTATACAGGTAAGCTGTTGAATATTTTGAAACTATGGCCGAAACATCTCACTGAGCTTAGAGGGTTACCATTCAGTGTGGTTTATGCTGATAGGGTCCATTGTATGTAACAGGTGGATTCAGTAAGACTCGTTCTTTATGGAGGGGGTGTTTTCCTTGCGACCCAAACCTGGTCAGCGTCAAGTGTTAAAGTAGACTCTTTAAGATATAAAGTTTAAAAATATATTATTCAAATGAATGTTTATTAAATATTAAATTCATAAGACAGAATTCGTATATTTTCATGATGGACTTTTAGTTTGCATGAACGCGCTACATTATTATGAGTGTGGCGTTAGCTAACATATGACATATTCGATTATGACATTGGATACTTGAGTGACAGATGGGATCCCTCCATTTATAATCATAAATAAAGACTACCATTGTGCTGAATTTTCATTGTTTTAACTGTCCGTCCACTGAATTTGTGGAGACAACATTTTCCATGGAGTTTACCTTTGGATATGGTGAATATTTTGAAAATAAGTTGACTGAAAGTTGTTGGTGGCTAAGCCACCAACAACTTTCAGTCAAATTGTTTTCAAACTATTTGGCAGGTCAAGAGTTATGGCCCATTGAAGTTATTGTTTGGCAGCAGTCACATCACTAAACTACAATCTATAACACATGCACCTCTCATCCCATTAAAACAAACGATTCCCCCATTTAATAAATATCCAGATATAAATATCCAAGTACAGGTCATATAACCATCAAAATAATAGACAGATTTGTTACAAAATTTGTTTCCAAGGGAGATAATTATGGTAAATATGGAATTGGCTGAAACACACTAAAAACGAGATCATGTTACAAGCTATTTACATACCAATTGGGATGTAAATCTATGAAGATATTCTATGTTATATATTGGAAAATATAATGCACATACAAATGCTGTGTACTGACGGCCAGAAGCATATGTGGGCGTTATTCTTATGTCCTGCTTTAATGGTCAAGATTGGTCAAGAAATTTTCATTTTCAGGCCAAGAGGATAATTTAGAAAATTTACCATTGGAATGACTGGCTTAGTTATCAAGTCCGGCATTCCAGAGATTAATTTTCAAAAAATGGTCTCTTGGCTTGCAAATGTACACTCACCAACACAACTGCTCAGGAAGCGCTTAGCAGGCTTGAATTTTTTAAACATAGTCTTCTTTTCACCTACAAGTGGGAACTAATTCAATATGTAAATATTTCGATTTTCTTGACGAAACCTGACCATTAAAGGTTAAGTAATGTGGATGTCTAAATATTTTATAACAAGTCACGTTTTATTAATCATCGTTTTGTAAATCATGTGGTAACGTCAGCGTAATTCTCTCATACATTAGTTATCTCATCTTCAAGACAGATTTCTGTCAAAAATCTTACATAATCCTGTCTGCTAGCTATAGACACCATCATCAATATGCCAGCTCTTGTTGATAGCATTAACGCTTGGCCACTAAGGCCGACCAAAAATAGCTTCTGCAGTGGTCTTGAAAAATATCCATTTGCAAATAATCTTAAAATAGAAGACTATTTTTGAAATTTTACCCCTGAATGACTGGCTAGATTATCGAGCCAGTCATCCAAGTGGGAAATTTACAAAAATAGTTTTCTCTTTTTCTGCATATTGACATTTTCTAGAAGAAAATGTTTATTTTCTTGAACAAATTTGTGGGTTAAAGGGCCAATATCAGCTCACTTAACATGCTTCTGTTTTATAAGTTATGTAATGATGTCAGTCAAACTGCTATCACCTTATCACTACACCCATCATCAGTAAAACATTGATGAGAATACACCCCACACTCACCACCACCAGCAGCACCACCACTACCTCCACTACCTCCACCAGCATGACCACCTCCACTAACACTACCTCCACCAACACCACATCCTCCATCACCACCACCATCACCACCACCACCACCACATCCTCCATCACCACCACCACCACCACCACCACCACCACCACCACCACCACCACTGCCACCACTGCCACCACCAGCAGCACCTGAATCACCACCAGCACCACCACCACTACCTCAACCACCACCACCTTAAAGCACCACCCCCACCACATCCACCACCACCACCACATCCACCACCACCACCTTCACCACCACCCACACCACCTCTTCTATCATCACCACCACCTCCTCTATCACCACCCACACCACATCCTCTATCACCACCACCACCTCCTCTATCACCCACACATTCACCACCACCATCTCCTCTATCACCACCACCACCACCACCTCCTCTATCACACACACATTCACCACCACCACCATCACCGCCTCTATCACCACGACCTCCTCTATCACCCACACATTCACCACCAGCTCTATCACAACCATGACCTCCTCTATCATCCACACATTCACCACCATGACCGCCTCTATTACCACCACCACCTCCTCTATCACCCACACATTCACCTACACCACATCCTCTATCACCCCCACCACGTCCTCTATCACCAACACATTCATCACCACAACCACCACCACATTCACCACCACCACCACCACCTCCACCAGGACATCACCAGCACTACACTACAGCCACCATCACCACCTTCACCTCTACCTCCACCACCACCAACACTGCCACCAATGCCGGAACCACCACCGTAACACCACTGAAACCACCACTAAAACTGGCACCACCACGGTCATCACAATGGCCACCAACTCTTCCACCACCACCAGCATCACCATTGCACAGCGTAAACGCTGTGGCACTACCACTGCCACCAATGCCTCCACTTCCACCACCACCGCCACTACAGCCGAAACTAATTTGACTTGAAGCTGTTGCTCCTCCCAGACAAATTAGTTTCAAAATATTTAACAGAGCGTTTATTGAACTGTAAATTCATCAAAGACATACAATTCGCACACTTTGTGAATTTTTCAATTTCTATCATTATGCTTGTGATGTCAGCTAGCATGTGATATATTTGATTATGATGCAAAATACTTGAGTGATAGATCAGATCCCTTCAGCTACAGATATTGCAGAGAAATTAATTCTCATGGTGGCTGTTTCATAGTTAAGTTAAATAGGTTACAGAACGCAGACATTATTTCCTCTATGTTCTGCTCCAATTATCCCGTCACAGATTAAAAATATAACACGAGGCCCAAGGGCCTGTGGCGCTCACCTGGACCATAGGCATTTAAACCATTTGTATTTAAATAGACATGATGGATGATTTTCGGAAAATCCAAGATGGCCAACAAAGAATTCAACAAGACTCTCATTTAATATATCGAAGCCTACCATCATAGCAACATACCACCCAAGTTTTGCTGCAATCAGGTTATTGATAAGGAGTGCCGTTTTAACTGGTTCCGGAAAACTTTCAGAAAATCGGAGATTGCTGCCAAAACTTTGACCTATCTAAATTCTTAATAGAATTTCTAGAGGCTACGACAATAAGATCCTAATTGTTTGAAATTGCCCAAGCGATTAAAGGGATATTCCACTGGGGGATTTTGTGAATCTGGCGTAAAGTACTAATTCTTCATATTAATTTGAGACCAAGAGCACAATTTTATGCCAACAAATAAAAAAGATATCCTCAATTTAAATTGCTAAAGTAACCAGTAGAGAGAGGCGCCATTTTGGACAAGCGGCTGACGTCACCGACACACCAATTCACTTTGTCCGATCGAGGATAGCCGTAACCAGGGGATGTAAATCTAGCATCTCGTGGATAATTAGCGTATTGGCTAAACAACTGACACGTTGCCACAGTGTTTGGAGGAAATTAAAGTGCAATTAGTGTCCCGATGATCGCGCCAGTCATTGCAGTGCTAAATTGTCAAAAAGTGTCTTCTTGGTCGGCAAATGGGCATATTCTATTTTTAAAATAAATCGAAGGGTTATGCCAGGAGCATGTTTGCAATCAACCAGTTACAACAAATTCTTGAAAGCGTAAAAATATGTTAGTTGAATAAATGTTGAAAGTCATTTCTCTGAAAGCTGTTGCTGCCTATTGCAACTTCTGCTTCCAGTCAAATTCCAGTTTCAAAATATTCAACAGGCAGTAAATATGGGTAAACATTTTAAAATTTGGGATCAATTGGTTAACTCTTTCAAGGACAGAAAAGCGGAAAGCTTAAAATTTACCCTGCATATTGCGTGAAACTAATTAGTTTGGAAGCAATGCAACATAATTCCAGGCAAATTTAATTCAGAATATTAAGCATTCTGCAGTTATTTTAAAATTGGGAGTAAACATTGTAAATGATTAATAACGCTGGATTTCAATAGTGTGAAAGCACTAAATTACTAATTATGTCTAGCGTGCACTTGTCATTATTTAATAGCTGTCACCTACTATCGTCTATGAAGTCAGCCTCTAAACGATTGTTTATAATTGACCGACCGGACAATCAGCGACATCGTTTCATTTTGGTTTGCAAATTCCATTTTACAATTGATGCAAGCAAATACTGACGTTAATTGTCGAGTTTGATTCTGTTATATTAAAATTAAGTACCGTGCCTTTTGTTTTGAAATCCATGACACATTATTTTTAAATTATACAGACTATATGTTATGAAGCCATCTTTCAGTTAGCCCCTTTTATTGCGGATGCGTCTGTGGATCCGATATCTGAAAATGTGAATTGCGGTTGCCTTTCCATGATCGTTAACCATCTCATGCCAGCACTGGTGTCTGCAATCGTCACGTTGAGGACGCAGGTCAAGAGAAGACTATTTTTGAGAATTTACAATTAAAACGACTGTCTCAGTAACCGAACCAGCCATTCCAGTTGTCAATTTTCAAAAATAGTCTTCGCTTGGCCTGCAAATGGACATACAATAAGGAAATATTCTGATTTTCCTGACAGAATTTGGTCATTAAATGGTTAATTAATATTCGGCCTTCATAACGCGAAGTAAACAGGTAAATCTAAACGAGCTGGCGATATTTTGCTGGTGTGTCGTTGACGTCATAATCTCGCGGTTTCTCGCTCTCATTATGAGAAAATGGATGCGCCCGAGGAGTCACGTTTTCGACCATTTTGGGCATATTCATTTTATTATTTCTCGGCAATGGAACAATGTATTTTATATTTTATTGCAGCAACTATTTCAGATTATAGTATATTTTTAGTTGACTTATTCCCGATTTTCACTGGAATTTCCCTTTAATGAGGAGTAGCATTTTATATAAATTCCCATTTATCGGAAAACCCAATATAGCAACCATCAAAATCAAGCTGTCAAAATTCTGTATATAGGTTCTGAAGCCTAGAGTTCTTCCAGCTGAGTTTGGTTGAAATCAGCTAAGCGGTTAATGAGAACTAGCTGATTTTAACTGATTTCCCCAAATATTCAGAAAATCCAAAATGGCCATCATAAAAATTGAACAATCAAAATTCTATATGCAACTTCTAAAGCCTACCGCCATAGGCTCATTCCACCCAGTCGAGTTGAAATTGCCCAAGTAGGGCTGTGCGGTGTTGGTAAGAACACAATCGGTGACAGTGTTGGCCATAAATCCGGTTTTAACCGGATATCTGGTTTATTGGCTGAAGATATTTTCAGTTTTCATGAAAAAATAATAATTCGCAATACCACGAAAATAGAACGTTTTTAGTGGTAGAATTAAATCTGTAGCTACATGTATAGTGTCCGATGCAATTTTAGAGGATATAGTGAAATCATTACTTAAATTGCTTTAAAACATTAGATTTTGCGCTTTTAAATTCATCACTCGTCATTTCGAGTTCTTGCACAATCTGTTATATATTAGATTCCTAGACAATTAGCAATTCATATATCCCCCTCTAGGATAATGCGTAGAGCGATACAGTGCCAAATTTACTGTGGCTTTTAGTGGCCAATTCAAACTGTTCATGGAGTAGAAAATATGTTTTTGGATGACTAAACTACAGTTAGAAAATTTTTAGCGCATTCGCTAAAGATACTACTCGATAGTTAGTCATTTCAGGTCTTGGAAACACCGAGCCGGTGATAAATTCTGAAAGATGGCAGACCTAATTAGACTGTTACACAGACTCCATTTTGGAGACCAGTGAGATTCATGAGAAGCATATTGCAAATGTATATAATATAAACACTAGTTCCAGATAGCATACGCTTACACACGCTTATGTCGAATTTAGTTACAAACGTCGTAATACTGCCATGTGGTACAAATCTGCATATCGTATATGCCTGAACATGCGTAGTAAATCAAATTTATTGATCCAATTAATCAGATACGTGTAATAAAACTCAGCCGTATTATACTATTTACTAGCATACAGTTTTGGCGAAAAAGGAATTCATACGTATTTTAATATAGATCATAAGCACGATTTGGAAGGACTTGGTTTAAAACTGTATCAGTTGTAATGTATATCGACCTGCGTCGAGTGTTAATTATATCGTCCAACATATGTCGAGCCAGCTCCTGAACATTCACGAGAAATTACTCTTGATCGCCCGAGCGATTAGACAAATTCAATCTCAACTTACTTTGGCAGGTTAGATAACGTCCCGGGTTTAGAGTCAAGGATGCACATTCAGAATTCATAACAGACATAGATATCAGAAACACTAGATCATTTATGATATGCTTTCAAGCGTGTACTATAGAATTTAATAAAACGCTAGCAGATTATAATTTCTGAACGTATGTAGCAATACGATCTAGCAACATTCTCCTGTTACTATACTGTGTAGGTATGGTTTTATTTCAGATTTTATTTCGCATTATAAAACCAGATTTTTAAACATACATGGTTGTACGGTTGTCAAATTATGTCACTGGTTTTCGAACCGTGATGCTTAAAAATCTGGAGACAGTTCAAAATCTGGATAACTGCACAGCCCTACGCCCAAGTAGTTAATGAGTAGACGATTTTCAAGAAAATTCAAGATGGCCACCGAGTAAATTGACCAAGCAAAATTCTATATACAAGCTCTGAAGCATAGCACGTTAGCGTCCTTCCAGCTGAGTTTGCTTGAACTCGTTCAACCAGTTAATGAGGAATAGCCTTTTAAGTGATTTCCCAAAATTTTCAGAAAATTCACGATGGCCGCCGGAAAAAAGAACCAATCAAAATTCTGTATACAAGTTCTGAAATCTACCAGCCTAGTATCCTTCCAGCTTTCTCTGGTTGAAATTGTTCATGCAGTTAATGAGGAGTAGCGTTTTAAACGATTTCCCATTTTTCAGAAAATCCAAGATGGTTGGCGGAAAAATTTACCAATCAAAATTCTGTATACACGTTCTGAAGCATACTAGGCTAGCGTTGCTCCATCCAAGTTTGCTTGAAATCGGCCCAGTGGTTATTGAGTAGGCTTTCTAGTGATTTTCAGAAATTTTCAGAAAATCCAAGATGGGCGCCGGAAAAATTTACCAATCAAGATTTTGTATACAAGTTCTGAAACATACCAGCATACTATCCTCCCAGCTAAGCCTGGTTGAAATTGTCCAAGCAGTTAATGAAGAGTAGCATTGTAAACGATTTCTCACCATTTTTCAGAAAATCCCAGATCGCTACAAGAAAAATTGATGAATCAAAATTCTGAATAGAAGGTCTGAGGCCTACCACCTTAGGATTCTTCCAGCCAAGTTTCATTACAATCAGTCAAAATGATAAGACACAATTAGACACATTTTTGGAAGATTTTTAATCAAATCTAAGATTTTCACGCAAAAAACTCATGAATCAAAATTCTGAATAGAAGTACTGGAGCCTATCACAATAGAATCCTTTCAGTCCAATTTGGTTGAAATCTGTAAAAATGGTAAGGAGAAGTAGAGATTTTACAATTTCCGGTAAATTTTTAATAAAATCTAGATTTACGAATCAAAATTCTGAATGCATGTTCTATAACGTATGACCATAGGATCCTTTCAGCCAAATTTTATTGAAATCGGTCAAACAGATAAGGAGAAGTAATTTGACAATTTCCTGTAGATTTTTAATAAAATCTAGGATTTTCACTCAAAATATTTACGCAACAAAATTCTGAATGGAAGTTCTAGCGCCTATGACCATAGGATTCTTTCAGCCGAATCTGGTTGAAATTGGTCAAAATGGTAAGGAGAGGATGCAATTTGACAATTTCTGGTAAATTTTTAATAAAATCTATGTTTTTCACCCTAAATATTTACGAATCAAAATTCTGAATGCAGGTTCTATAATGTATGACCATAGGATCCTTTCAGCCAAATTTTACTGAAAGTTGTTGCAAATTAGCTTCAAAATATCCAACAGCTTACCTGTATGATTGCTTTTATACCACGCTGCCAAACTATAGCTGGCACCTCTATGACTGAGCGTATATACTGAGGCAGACACGTTAGGTTTTTTCTGATTGGTTGAAAAGTAAATCATGACAGCCATCATAGGCTGTACAAATGTATCAACACTTAGCCACTAAAGCTTCTGAATATCTTTCATCGTTGGAATGATAAAAAGCGAAAATGTCATGGATGGCTTATGGGTTGCAAATTCTATCACATGAATTGTAAGTAGAAGATAATGTGAGATTTCCTTTAACCCTTACACCTCTGAATTGTCAATATTCTATCTTTTACTCTGTCAATAGCAAAGAAACTGGTGTACATTTTTCAACAATTTTGGTGGATGATGTTGCTGTCTACGCCAGCACCATCTTCCACCAAATTTGTTGAAAAATGAACACCAGTTCATCTTCTTCTTCTTTCTTCTTTTCGATCGCTGGTATCACACTTGGAGAGCCGTTCTCAAGATGAAATCTGTGGTTTTCTGCAGTTCTTCCACAGGCCCATACAGCTTTTCAAGAAAAGAGGTTGACAAAGGCCAAATCCCTTCTCTCAGCAGCTGATACGTACTGCAACATTGAAGTATGAAATAACCAGTTCATCTTATTAATTTAATTTGAAAATTTAAATTTTGACATTCAGAGTGGTAAGGGTTAAATTAGTTATGTAGAAAACAAAATAACACCTGGAAGACAGGTGATCAGTGATATGATCTACATGACGCGTGTTTTGGGTCAGAAACAAGTCTGAATATTTGCAAAGACTTTTTCTTTGGTTTACAGGCTTATCATAGAGAAATCCAGCTTTATCTATACCCTGCACATTTCTAGCTACACCCACGCTTTGCCTGGGTTTAGATTAATAGATTCATGCACTCTCTGAATCTCAATTTCCAGAAACCTATACAGGTAAGCTGTTGAATTTGGCAGCAACAGCGCACAGTCAAATTAGTTTCAAAATATTCAACATAATGTTTATGAAATGGTAAAGACATACAATTCGTACAACTTGACAGACTATTAAGCATTTATGACTGAATAAATCGCATCATTCATGATGTAATTGATTATGACATCAGCCTACATGTGACATAGTTGATTATGACATCATATGATTGATTGATAAATTGAACTCCTCCATTAGTGCCTATGTTCTAGAGGTCCCATTCAGAGTTCCCAAGTTCACCATATATACTCCTGGGCCAGTATTAAAGAATAGGGTGTAGCTTATAATATGTCCTGTCATAAAGTAGACAACAGACCAATCAGAACGGAACATTTACAGCACTTGGGTGGCATAATCCATAGTTACGCATATTCTAGGGTGTAAGACTTGTTCGTGAATTACTGGACCTGGGTGGAGGGATAGTCCTCAACCAAGGTATGAACCAAGTTCGCTGGTTATGACCACCAGTACGCTAACAGCTGCATAAGCCATTCAGCAGATTGGGTGTTAAAGAGTTAGGTCGAGAACATGGTAAAATACATCTATGACTATTACATCCTCCAAACTTCTAACTAAGCATTAAACTTAGTACAAATATATTAAACTTTACTCGAGAAACTTTGTGATGGCTTTTCGACTACAGTTGGACCAGAGAAGAGGTATGCTATCTGCTGTTAAATGTGGTGTCATCACATGCTGTCTGCCGCCCGGGGGTGACTGGCACTTATTGTGGATTCCATCATGTTTCATTCCAAAACTGCAAGAATAAAAAAGAAAATTCCTGACAGCAGCAAATTTAGACATAGACCACAGCCAACACACCCAATAATTAGATAATTAGTCATGAATGTAGGGGAAGGAAGATGTGGGAGCGAGACAGGGAGGGAGAAAGAGAAAGGAGAGCATGGGAGGGAGGGAGGGAGGAAGGGAGAGAGAGAGAGCAAGGGAGAGGGAGGGTAGAAGGGGGGGGGGGGGAGGGGAGAGAGAGCGAGAGAGAGAGAGAAAGAGAGAGAGAGAGAAAGAGAGAGAGGGAGGGGAGGGAGGGCGGAAGGGAGGGAGGGCGGAAGGGAGAGAGAGAGAGAGAGAGACAGAGGTGAGAGGAAGAGTGGGAGATGGAGATGGTAGGTGATAGAGGGAGAGATATAGGAGGGAGGTGGGAGGGAGAGTGACAGATGGAGATGGGGTTTTCGATAGAGGGAGAGGAAGACATATAGGGGTGGGGGAGAGAATTTGCAGGAAGAGTGAGAGATGGAGAGCATTGGGTGATAGAGGGAGAGAGAGCAAGAGTAGTGGCAGAGAGGTGGTGATGACACATTGTAATTTTATCCAGATACAATCTTTGACACCTGTAGACAGGTACATCATTCGCACCTGTATTCAGCTTGCATACTGCTCTCTAGAGAGACAACTGAAGTTGTGCAGGTTTGTTAGTCAATCCGGCTCTGTGAGCTAACACAGTGAAACCTGTCTAATATGACCACCTTATGTGGCACAAATAATATAGACA
Organism: Chaetoderma sp. LZ-2023a; assembly: GCA_034401795.1. Lineage (NCBI taxonomy): Eukaryota > Metazoa > Mollusca > Caudofoveata > Chaetodermatida > Chaetodermatidae > Chaetoderma > Chaetoderma sp. LZ-2023a. The sequence goes on from CM067360.1 coordinate 60,372,471, forward strand.
GGTAGTATCTCAATACAGGCTGGCTATGATATAATACACATATGTGAAGAAAAAGATTGTATTTTTTATCCTCCCCCTCAAGCGGAAGAGGATAGTGTTGTGCGTGCATGTGCGTGGGTGTGTGCATGTGTGTGTGTGCATGTGTGCAAGCATCGGTGTATGTTGGCGCGTTATCACATCCGATTCAGTTCTTTTACCCAGATCACGGCCATTGTCTGGAAATATTCTTGCACTGGAATGATGGGCTGGGTTATTGAGCCAGTCATTCCAGTGGGAGAGTATGAGGCACCACATTTTGGCTTCATAAAGCATATGGTCACTCGAGCAGGTTTAACTGGAATATCATAATAGAGGGATCTGATCGGTCACTCAAGTATCTGATGTCATAATTAAAATATGTCACTTGTTAGCTGACGTTACAATAAAAATGACGTAGCTCTGTCACAAAGTTGAAAATCTATCACTAAAGTGTATGAATTGTATGTGTACTGAAATTACAATTTAAGCCACTCACACACAAATCAGTCAAAAATGGCTTGTGTCGTGGTCTTGAAAAACTCCATTTACAGACCAAGAACATTATTTGAACATTTACCACTGGAATGACTGGCTCGATAACGAAGCTTAAATCAATCTCTTAGTCTACAAATTAAAATTTTTTAAAAGAAAATTGAAATTGAATACATTTTGACGGTTAAAGTGATAATAAGTATTCTGTTGCATGTTTTGAAATTAATTTGACTCGGAGCCGCTGTCAAATTAGTTTCAAAATATTCAACAATGTACCTGTACAGTTAGTTACCTTGAAATTGTGATTTGGGAATTCAAGGGTCAACATGTATAAATTGATTCAAATACAATTACAACATGGGTGGGGTACAGATAGAAATGGAGCTTTCTGTTCTTATTATGGATCAAACCACATATATAAGTAAGATCAGAGGAATACACCACAAAAACATCTATACCGTTCAATCACTACTTGCTAAACCTGTAGAATTGGTCCGTGCGCCACTTAATAACCCTTGGTGGATCAAGATTTGAGAATCATAAAACAAGGATAAAAATTAAACAAATCATATCCAAATGTTAATAAAATAACATAATAGAGCATCCCTAACATAAGAAATAAACAAAACAAGAGAAAATTCTCACCATTTCTGACAGACATACAGTCTAGTTAAATTGGCGGGATGTACTTGGTAAATGGTCTTTGGCTTGTTTTGTTATTTTTAAATCGTTATATTTCTAAAAAAAGGAGGCCCCTGGGATCTGATCCTTTAAATACAAAAAAGTAGAGTCGATTCAGATTTCCAACCTGCAACTTGCATGACGTCGTCCAATGATGAGCTGGTGAAAAGAGCGAATGAGGATCTTTTAAAATCGGTTCAACGTTTATAGACTTTAAGGCCCTGACAAGATATCAGAGCTTAACAGACGGCGAAAAAGACGATAAAGATTTAAGAATAATCGGCTCTGCTGGGTACCGTTTAGACTGGGTTTTCGATAAAAAATCCCTTCTGGGATAAAAAAACTAAGCCATCCACAGATTCGATAAATCTGTCTTTTTCTGCAGAAAGAGCATGAATTTCAGATCTTCTCCTGGCTGAAGCAGAAGCAACAAGGAAAAACAGCCTTAAGAGTCAAAGGTTTAAGACTGATAGATCCAATTGGTTCAAAATGGTGACCTGCCAATACTTGAAGAATTAAGGCCAAATTCCAGGAAGGCAAAGGTTGGAGGGCGAACTTTGCCCAATCCTCTAATAAAACCATTGAGAATTTTTGTATCCTTGATATTGGCATTCAAGAGACAAGGAAGATCTATAAACCCTAATGGTGTTAGCAGATAACTGTAATGAATTGAAAAATTATAAAAATCTAACACCTGTGAAATAGAAACAGAATCGGACAAGAAATCATGGTCTGAACACCATTTTCCAAAGATTTTAAGTTGACCCTTGTAAACTCGATGGGTCACCTCCTTCCTGGAAGAATCAAGGATTTCCTTGATCTCAGGGACTGGACACTCGATATTCTCCAGATGCACAGACTGAAGATTTCTGGATTTGGATGAAGACAGGTGCTCCATACATGAGAGATCTGGGGACACTGGAAGAAGACAATGTAAGTCTACCAGAAGATTGAGGTCTACGAACCAGATCCTCTTCAGCCAAAATGGAGTTACCAGAAGAATTACGCAGAACTGGTCTCCGACCTTCTTCAGAACCAACGGAATCAGAATAGTTGGTAGGAACACGTAGGCAAACATTCCTGTCCAGGACTGTGACAGCGCGTCCATTGCCAGAGCCTGACTTTTTGGAAAAGGAGAGATGAAAGAGATCTGTGCATTCAGACATGTCGCAAAGAGATCTAGGTTGGGACGACCCTGATGCTGAAAAAATCACTTTGGCAACCGACTTCTTTAACTACCACTCAGAGTGGGCAAACTTGCTGGGTCTTGCCAACTGGACCGCAAGAAAGTTGTTTGCCTGGGACATGACTGGCCACTAGAAAATTTTTTTGCTCCTTGCGGCACCACAACAGAAGATTCCAAATTTCCATACAAAGAAGTGAAGACCTCATTCCTCCCTGTCTGTTGATGTAGGAAACTACCGTGGAATTGGCTGATCGAATCAAGATCTTGAGGCCTCTTACTCGATCCGACTACGAGAGGAGAGCCTTCTTGACAGCCCACAACTCCAAAATATTGATGTAAGCTGTCACCTCCTCCAGAAACCAAAGACAGGGAGTTCCAAACTGCTCCCCACCGCTCCTGGGAAGCATCTGTGAAAATAATTGCCTGGGGAGAGGTCTTCACTAATGGAACACCTATCTGAAGCAGAGAACGATCCTTCCAAAAGTCTAAATGAGGGAGCAAGTGTTCTCTGATGGGAATCTGATTGAAACTAGAATGAACTGACTGTTTACAGAGGGACATCAGGAACATTTGAAAGGTCTTCTCATCAGCGCCACTCAGAGAATGACATTCTCGACGCTGACCATCAAGCCTAGAACCCTGAGAACAAATCTTGCCCTGACTGAGAAAGAGGTTGTCAGAATATCCATAGCCAACAAGATTGCCTCCATCCTTGCCTCTGAAGGAAAGACTAAGTCCTAACACAGGTCGAAAGAGATGCCTAGATGGGGGAAACTTGAGAAGGAACTAGGCTTGACTTTTTGAGAATTATAATTCAACCTAGCCTGCATGCCAAACTGCATCCTCTGGAATAATTCTTGAAAGAGTTGAATGTAGAAACCATACTCGAGGAAAAATAGATGACCAAGGATAAATTGTCAGAATTGATAGATAATGAAGAATTCCTGCTGGAGCTGAAAATTATGCAGAGAGATTAAATCCAGGGTCTAAATTTCCTTGTAAAAAATTTGTCTACAGACAGCTACATGACTAGATATGAACTCTACCTCTAGCAATAAAGAAAATGGAAATGAATTTCTGAAATCTTTCAACATAATAAATGAGACCCAGAAATAGATGCCAGAACAAGATCAATAAAAATATAAAAGCGATAGAGCAAGAACTCCCACTCTATTAACAGAAGAAAGCATAAAATGAAAATCTACATAACATGAAATGTTTCATGCTAAACCAGGGCTTCATTTCTAGAAAATTATGGCGAGTTAAAAAATTGCTCTTCACGATCAGTGTTAAGTGAGTGATCGCTCCTCTTGCAGAATGAAAATTTGCAAATACCCCTTACAGAAATTTAAGCGTGCGATAAGCGAACGATGTTAGCTCGCAGTGTTAGTTCACGCAAGCTGTCCATAAGCACACAGCATTAGCTTGTGCAAGCACATGATAAGCTCGTATTTGAAACATCGCGAGGTTGCACGAGCTTGCACAAACATAACATTTGCCTACCCGCGTGCTCCCGCAACCTTAAGCACGCACACCCGCAACCTCGTGTACGTTTAACTGCGCACTCCCGCAACCTCGAGCATGCTTAACCGCATGCTCCTGCAACCTCCTGCATGCTTGACCGCACACTCCCACAACTTCGCGCATGCTTGACCACATGCTCCCGCAACCTCGCGCACACTTAACCGCGCGCTCCGGCAACCTCGTGAACACTTAACCGCGCACTCCCGCAACCTCGCGCATGCTTAAACGCATGCTCCCGCAACCTCGTGCACACTTAAGCACGCACTCCCGCAACCTTGCACATGCTTAACCTTAATTAGAGATAGTAATCTTTTTGACAGGCTCCAGGTGAGCTAATAATGGTTATCAAATATATAATTTCAGTAATGTATTAATGCTGTACGATACCCTGTTTGATATGTTTGCTATTAATGGCCATAACAGCCAAAACCAGCCTCTGCTATGGTTTTGTCGAATGTCCATTGACAGGTCAAGACAATACAGTTTTTGAAAATTTACCACTGGAATGTTACTGGCTCGATAACCCAGCCAGTCATTCATTTTAATGATAATTTTTTTTTCATGATGTACATTCAATCAGCAGGTATTTACACTTTCTTGACCAAATATGACAAAAAATAGTTAACCAGAGATTGTTAACATACTACATGCATGTATTAATAGAAGGCCAGAGTGGTCACTGCATTACTATAGAGCATAGAGCTTAAGAAGTTGTACCAAAACTAATATCTGTCAATAAATTGCAGCAAATCAACAAGATACATACCTCCCAAGACAGCTATTTCCATTTTAAGGTTACTAGTGCTAAGCATTCTATTTAACAGTTATATCAGACTTTTCAAAATAGTAAATTCTGTATCAATAACTCATACATGTAACCCATGCATATACTAATAGTCAACACACTGGATTTCTTCAAAGACTTAAATTTCCTGCCGATTTTAGCAGGTCATGGCCAGGTCAACTCAACTCAGTTATATTACCTCGCATGTATTGACAGACTGAACGAGAAAATGATGTTAGTTTGCACGAGCTTGCACAAGTTTGTACGAGCTCATGCGACCTAACATGAAAATGACGTTTGCTTGGGCGAGCTCGCGAAAAAATAATGGTTAGCTCCTGCAAGGTTGCGCAAGCTCGCTGCGAGCTTGCGCAAGGTTGCGGTGAGCTTGTGAAAGGTTGCAGCGAGCCTGCGCAAGGTTACGGCAAGCTCGCAGCGAGCTGCCACAGGCTCACACAATCTAAAATTCTTACTGCACGCTTGGCGCACGCTCGCTGCATGCTTAAATTTATGTAAGAGACATTTGTATGATATTAAATCTGCGCTTACATGAAAGTAGTAAAATATCTAAACCTTGATCAAAGTTTTGAGATTTAGGGTGAGCTATTAATTGCTCTCCTGGAATGAAAATTTAGGCAAGCTGTGTGAGCAAGAGTGATAGCTCGCCTCAAAAATGACGACCTGCTAAACAGACTAAAAAATGGGGGAATGCCCCTATAATACTAAAGTAATAAAGATCAAAGACTAAATTACAATAGCGCCAAAATCACGAAAAGGTAACTCGCGTTTATTTCTGTTATTTAATTTTACCGCTTTCTTTGTATGGTGAAAAATGCATCATAGAAGTATAGCCTTACTTATTAAAATGCTGTAGACATTGAAAACGTGTTTTAATCAGATTTTGTGGCAAACCGAAAGCCCATAGTAAACCTATGGGGGGGGTTAGAATCAAGATATAGCCAAATCCTGTACCTGAGAATCTGTAATAACCCCATCTGGAATCAGAAAACATCAAATCATGACTGAATTTGCAGGATAGTAAAGAAAATGTAATTAGGGTTTCATGGCCCATTGCTCGTAATGTTAAATCAGTCCCTCCAGAAATGGCGTCGCTCCAGGGTATTATGGGAAATTTCAATTGTGATGACATCGTCGTGATTCTATGAATTGAATGCATGATATGAGCCTGCTAAGCATGACGTTACCATGCATGACACGTAGCCTGGAAGTGCGCACCCCGCACCATCACGTCACAAGTACGCACCCATGTCATGATGACGTCACCATTTGCTGAAACAAAACCATTGCCCCATGCACTCAACAAGCGAGCCGAACCCAGAAATACGTCAACACTTAACAAGCCCACGGGCCTGTTAAGCGATGACGAACCACCGGGATCAGCCCAACTGCCAAACACACAAAACAATGATCCTCAAATCAACAACAAATGAAGACATCACAAACATGCACCCATGATGCAAAAAAGCGAAAAACACACCTCCAGGTCGAATCACGTGCAGAGACGTCATACCCAACAGGCCACCAGAATGTAAATCAACTGCCAAATTGAAATAAGACAAGATTTTAGAATAAAAATGTACGCTAGATCAGGGCAATGAATTAACTCCATTTAGTTAAAATAAATATGTCAACCTGCCAACATAAGAGAAGAGCGAGAGAAAAAGCTGAACGGCCCGAAGACAACTGGCCATCTAAAGTCAGATGAAAGGCAAAATTATGTATCTAGAGATAATGCATAGAATACAACAGATCTATCGGCTGCGTGAGACCATTCGAAAATATGATAATGATATGCGCATATGAAATAAGCTGAACAAAAATTCCATATGGCAACCAGTCGGAAGTCTTTAATTACATAGAATTACTGTTCCTGATAAAAGTATATATGCTGCATATCTATATAATTTCAAGTGAGACTGTCTCTGTACGAAGATTTTCCACCATTAAATATTCCGATTCTTTAGACCAATTACGGAAATAAGACTAACTCTTAGGCCAAATGATGACTAGATCCTAAGAAAACAAACATAGAAAATGATGTCCCTGAAACCGTAAGTGACCCTACTCCCGGATGAACGAAAACCGGAAGCGGAAAAAATCTTGGAACCGGAAATACGCGAACCTGAACAAGAATAGGAAACGTAAATGAGCAAACTGGAAGTATAAAACTGGAAACTGAACAGAATCATACAGACCCGGATCCACAGTAAAAAACGGAAGTAGAAGAGGAACCGGAAATACGAGAATCAGAAGTAGAATAGGAAACTGAAATGAGCAAACCAGAAGTAGAAAACCGGAAACTGGGCAAATCTGAACCAGAAGAGCACAAACCGGAAGCTACCGATTTTTCCGGGAAAAAGAAAAAAGAATCCTAGCCATGCGTGCGTTGAACATATTGAAACACTGGAATCACCGAGAATTTCACCTGGGCATAGGATGATTTACCGGAATCAAAAGAGAGGACTGGAAATGGAAACCGGAAGTAGAACAGAGTCTTGCAGACCCGGATCTCTCAGTGAACCGGAAGTAGACTGAAAACCGGAAAAGGAAGAAGCCGAAGTTACTGAGCACCGACCGGAAGTGCTTGCCAGACCGAAAGCTACCGAGCTTCCCGACAGAACTATGTTATGGACTGGTGACCACTGAACGTTCCTAGCTATCGGAATAACGGAAAAATGAGCCTTGGCGTATGGAGATGAATCAGGGACTTCCGTCGCCAACACCATAGCTTGAGGTTAATGCCCTTCCTCAAGATTTAGGTGGGTTTGCCCAGTGACTTACATGAAGACACCTTTGTGGGCTTCTTCTTAGAATCTTTTGGCTCAGGTTTAGGTGACCGAACCTCCTGCCTAGACATGAGGCACACCGGCTTCCCCCCTTTGCGGACACATCCGCTAACCTTCAGGTTATCGTCTGAATCCGAAGATTCATCCTTAGCTGCACATGGTAATGATTGCACTTCACAGAAGAACATAAGACTTTCTCCGGCAATTTTACGGACTCCTAAAAATGTAAAAATAATTTTACAATGAAGCATACAGCCTCAGAGAATTGGAAGACATTCTCTAAAATACGAATCCCGAATTAATGAAAAAAGCACATGACTTGAAAAGGCGGGAAAATACGAATCCAAATATCTCAATGAATAATATGACACCCTAAAAAACTTTCTAGGGATATATATGTGGAGAAAACCGACTTAAATAATAAGTGAGGGTAAATGGCGATTATGATGAAATGGAAGGCATGGTTGACTACCATGAAAAACGGTAACGAAGTTACATAAGTACAATAAATCATCAGGAATCCATAAAACATTCAACAATCATAACTTTGACAACAGAGACTTCATTTTAAGCATGATCTTTCCATTATTAATCCTTCAAATCAGTTACTGACACAGTAAAGAAGTACAAAAATCTTAAGACTGGATTTTAAGCTAACTATCTGCTTGCAGAATATTTGAAAAGTGAATCTGTTTCCTATTTGGGCTCCATTGTGCATGCGCGGTCATGTGCAGTGACAGGTGTCACAGAGGGGTGTCTAAGTATAGACTGGTGCCATTCTCTATTAAGGCATATGCTTGGGGTGTTCCCTACCAGTAGCTTGGTTGAGGGTGTGATGAAGTGGAATAGGCATATGGGGGCATGTAAGCAAGTATAAAAATCTTATTCTGGCGGCTAACTGCAGAGTAGTTGATTTAGCAAGTAGTGATTGAATGGTATAGATGTTTTTGTGGTGTAATAACAACTGGTGTTTCACCTAGATATTGAGGTAGTGTGCATGTGTTTGACCCTTTCATGGCGAACATGACCAATACCAGCAACTGCAGGAATCTTGAGGCATGTCCATTTTCAGGCCAAGAGAATACCATTTTTGAAAATTTACCACAGGAATGGCTGGCTTGATAACCGAGCCAGTCATTCCAGTTCTAAGTTTTCAAAAACAGTCTTTGTTTTTTCCACAAAATTTGACCATTAAATGGTTAATTAATGTTTAAACTATTTTAAGATTTTCATGATTCCATAAGTACATCTTTGATTTCTCCAGGTACTGCTCCACTGGCCACACAGACATGGCTGAAGAACCATCACTAATCTCTTAATCACAAATTGGTGATGACCATAGACTGCTATAACAGACTCCACTTTAGAGATCAGTGAGTTCAGGAGTCTCGATTCGGGATCCGGTTTATCTCCTTAGTCCTAATGTAAACGGAGACCATACACTTTTGCGCATATTTCCACCCAATTTATGTAAATATTGGAATGCGACATTCTAGTACTAATATTATGACCTCACATCACAATATCAAAGAGGCATTACCTCTGAGAGATAAATAAATTTGAAAATTTTCAATAGTTTTGTTGTAAAATAATGGAAACTTGTGTGAGCGGATGAGTTTCGGAATTTAGAGAAGCATTATATTTACGCTACAATCCAATAAGAAAAAATTTAAAAAAATGTTAATATGTCTAGACACTTTGTCGGCAACAGACAAAATACTAGCGCCACGATGATAGATGCCCAGGAACACCGAAGAGCCGCATGGCAAGAGGACAGAAACCAAAATAAGATTATACCATAACATCAGACAAATAAGTTTCATAATAACATTTTTTTTTATAGAAGACCAGCAATACATTGCAAGCGACAACAAAGTAACAAACACTCCAGTTTCTCCGTAAAATGAAGATACACGGGACCTTCAGATCATTGTTTACATTTTTTATATTTGTGGAATTTATAATTTGCATCTTCTAAGATATTGAGTATTTGTATGTATAAAAATTGGTGTTAATATGAGAGTATTGACCAAATGGAAGCGTTTTATGGACATTGTTCCCTATATTAAATTTATAGCTCTATCAACGACAGATTAATGTGTGATGTTGCATTATCATGGAGCAGAATCGCATTGTCATAAAATGTCAGCCAATCCCCGTAATCCACACAGTACAGCGTGCAGCTTATAAATAAGTTAGCGCGTTTCCAAAGCAAGAACAGAAACATGTTAGTTAGTATAATTTTGAGCACGATGTAAGAGATTTTATGTTGAATATATTCAACTAAACATGATTGGTAGCTATTGTTTCCAATCAAATTAAGTTCAAAATATTCAACAGTACTTTTTATTTTGTTTTGGAAACAATTTGCCTTATTTCTTAGCTGTACTGTACCATCAAAGCAAGAAATCTCATTGTCATAAAATGATTCAGCTAATTTTAGGTGAGGACGCATTAGGTGTTAACAGTCCCCACCACCACCACCACCCACACCCGCTTGTGAGGCAGTGTTAAAGACTGAAACTGACCATTGCTTAAACAGAATTGCTTACAAGCATCGACTAACAGTGCTGTTAAATACTATGGACATAATAGCTACACACAAGCTGAGGAATAACTTAGCATGTTTCTAAAACAAAATAAAAATGTACTATCGAATATCTTGAACATAATTGGATTGGAAGACATTGCTGTTCAAAATATTCAACAGAACATTTCTTACATTGTGTTAAATATTGTGTAGTTTTGGAAACATATTAACTTATGGATAATCCGTACTATATGTGTCTAGACAGGTGTGAATCAACATTGATGAGATACAGACAGGGGAACACATCAGCAGAACCTCTCTTAGTAACATGTATGCCTAAAGAGTGACAGGCAACAATCATGTTCAAACAGTCAGTAAAGGATTTAAACGCACTTATCCACTGTAGGATTAGCTTTGGTCAAATACGTTTTTCAATTAAGCGAAATTGATTTGTATACAATAGCTGTTTAAACAACACCTTATCTCAAACTTCTTAAGTACACACAAATTTGTCAATGTTGAAAGTCTGTGAATGAAAATACGCTATTTACAATTGGTTCTGTTGGGGATTAAATAAGTCCGGCAAATATTGACCAATAGCGTCTCATTAATCCTTATTCAAACAACTTAAAAATGATTACTGTACTTATACTAAAAACTGTAAGCTAATATGTTATTTATAAACATGATATATTCTGATAAGCAGTGATATTTGATAAATGAACACTGTTCAAAGACCAATTCAGGGGTCTACATTTACGATCAAATTCCAGAACAGGTACATACTTATGTAATGGCCGAGTTTGACTAGAATTTATACAGTGGTCATTGACTTTATTCAGCGATCATTAACTTACAGTGGCACAGGCTTTCAAAAAGTATACATACAGACTCTTCAAAAATATAATTTAACAATTAAAATAGGATTGGACAAGTATCTTCAGATTGAGGACTGACCACAACCATCTCAATGCACATCTTCACTGCCTCAAGATTACAGATTCTGCACTTTGTAAGTGTCAGCAGGAACAAGAAACTGCAGAACAATCTCTTGCAGCACAGTCAGAGGCATGAACATGCTTGGAGAAACTTCTGGCCTATTGAAGTATCTTTTGAAGAGAAGATCAGAGTACACAGAGACAATTTGATGACCACTGCAGCTTTCATGCACCAGATAAGGGATTACCGTCATGAGAAAGATGGACACAAGAAGACCTAGAGATTTTTTTTTTTAATTTACCACTGGACTGACTGGCTCGGTTATCCTATGGCAGCAACCGCCCCCAGTCAAATTAATTTCAAATTACATGTAATTTCAAAATATTCAACAGAATGTTTATTAAATTAACTTAAGACATATGATTTGTAAACATTTGTGGACATTGGTAACAAACTAAATTACGCCGTTTTGATTGTGGCATCTGATAACAAGCAACATATTTGATTATAATGTCAGATACTTGAGTGGCAGATCAGATCCCTCCATTGTTATACTTACTTATGACCAAGTTCATGAGCAATAGTGAAAGCAAGTGCCAGGCCCGTATCCTCATTGATGTTACACGAGCGATGTGACTGACACATCCCCGCCACCTGCGCCAGGCCAAGTGTACTGCATGGCTGGTTCATACGGGAACAGATATTGTACCTGGGTTAAAGAAATAAAAAGTAACACATCTTTTAATCAGCAAGGTTTTCAAGAGAATTGAAATTTTTTTCATAGTAAATGTCCATTTGTAGACTGAGTAAGAGAATTTTTAAAGATCAAACACTGACATGACTGGCTCACCTTTGAGTCAGTCATTCTAGTGGTAAATTTCAAAAATACTCCTTCTTCACCTCTAAATGAACATTTCCCACAGAGCCCTGAATTCCAACAATCCAAAATTTAGCGTAATTATACAGGTAACCTGTTGAATAGTTTGAAATTAATTTGCCATGCTATTGCTCCCATAGACAACAAGTGGTCCCAACTAAATTAATTTCAAAATATTCATCAAATAGTTTATTAAATTGTAAGTTCATCAGACATACAATTTGTACACCGTAGCCCTTGACTTTTCTGTTTTTGCGACAGAGCTACGCCATTTTGATTGTGACATCGGCTAACATGTGAGGTATTTAATTATAACTTCAAATATCGACTGGTCCTTTAAGTCCTTACCACTCCGATGTCAATATTCTATCTTTTACTGCATAAATAGCAAAGAAACTAATGTACATTTTTCAATAATTTTGGTGCATGATGTTGCTGTCTATGACAGCACCATCTTCCAACATATTTGTTGAAAAATGAACACCAGTTCATCTTTGAATTTAATTTGAAAATTTGGTACGGGTTAAGTGGCAGATCAGATTCATTCATTCTGGCTCCCTTGCTGTCATTATTATGTAACAAAATGAAGCATGAAATAATATAAAATGTCAAAAACTTAGTAGTATTTTGCTTATATCGAATAAGTAATTTCTGATTTGAGTGCAATGAATTGGTGAAACCAATGAATGCATAAACTGATGTAAATTGTGTTACTCTCATTACATTTCAAGAAAAGGTCATGCATCCCAGAAACTTGCTAGTCTCACCATCACACATTGCTTCATACCTAGTCAATGAAATTGACCTTGAACCTTTGATCCCAAGGTCAATACAGTTCTTTGAGACCTTAACCCTTTAATGGTCATGCCACACAAAACCAGTCTCTGTTATGTTCATTGACAGGCCAAGTGTATAACCAAGCCAGTCATTCCAGTGATAAATTTTCAAAAATTGTATTCTCTTGGCTTGTAAATGGATATTCAATAGGCAGGTATATAAATTTTTGTACCAAATTTTACCATTAAAGGGCTAATAACTAGGTAGTCTAAGAACTACATATCTATGGATTGCATAGCCCGACGCTTGTTCTCAGTTGTGAGACGAAACATCTGAATGGTTTGAGCTTCTGTTTTTAGCACCTTTTATACTCTCCCCTTTTGATAACTACACTAATCTTCGAGACAAAGTCCAAATTCCTACCAAAGTTTAGTCAAGATTTCTGATGTCGAATTTGTATTATCATGATGGACTCAGTCTCATCTAAGCAAAATTACAATTTGATTAACCATTTAGCACTCAAGCAGGCCAAAAACATCTTCTGCAGCGATCTTGAGAATTGTACATTTGCAGACCAAGTTCAGAAAATTTAAGAATTTACCACTACAAAGACTGGCTTGATAATAGAGCCAGTAAATCATTCCAGTGGTAAATTTTCAAAAATTATCTTTTCTTGGTCTCCAATGGACATTCTGTGATCAAATTCAAGGATAAAAAAAGGATTAACATGCATGCATGCATATAGGCCTTGTCAGAATGAACCTTTCCAGTTTATCATCTGACATCACAATCAATGTGTAGGATGAAGTCATAATCAATAACGTGATGAATGACGTAGATAAATTCATCAAGAAAGCATAATTGGTGGCGGAATAAGCATTGTTGTATGAATTGTATGTCTTTACTATTTAACAAACAATAGGCAGCAACAGCACGCAGTCAAATTAGTTTCAAAATATTCAACAGCTTACCTGTATAGGTTTCTGGAAATTGATAGTCAGGGAGTTCAGGGATAGATCGATCCCAATATGCGCGAGGTTTGGGTGGAGCTTACAAAAGTTTGTGAGGTTTGGGTGGAGCGTACACAAGTTTGACACATCATAGAACTGATGCACACCAACAGACACACCTACAGACACCCATAGACACACCCACAGACACACCTATACAGACACATCTACAGACACATCTACAGACACACCCACAGACACACCTATACAGACACACCTATACAGACACACCTACACCCTCATACAACTTGTGAATCGCAACCACAAATTGCTTTCAGAATGTATAATAAATGACATAATTGTGAAGAAAGACTGCATTATCTATGCCATTAATTACCTGGTCAGCAAGATGGCCACATCATGATGATTCGGATGGTCATCTTGCTTAGGGTTGATTTTCTTCTGCCATTGACAAAAGCTGCGCAGTGTGTTATCAGCGTGGTGAGAGATCTTCAAGTCATCCTGTAAACAACAACAACAACAACAATAACAACAACAACCAACAAAAACAATAATAACAACAACAACAACAACAACCAACAATAACAACAACAACAACAACAACAACCTTAGAGTAAACAAAGTCTTTAATGATCAAGCTGCCCAAAACTGGCCTTTGCAGTGGTTTTGAGGGATGTCCATTTGCAGACAATGACAAGAATATTTCTTGGATTTTAGCATTGCAATGACTGCCTTGGTAACTGAGCCAGCCATTCCAGTGGTAAATTTCTAAAAAAAAATACTCCTATCTTGATCTGCAAATGGGCATTTATCAAGCAAAAAATTCAAAATTTGATCTTGATGATTAAAATATTGCAGATTCGCTCCCTCACGCCATCCCTGACTCCACCATCCCTCTTTCTCTTCCTCCCTCTCTCTCCATCCTTTCTCCTCTCTATCAGCCTATTTATCTGTCTGACTATTCCTCATTCCATCCACTCCCTCCTTCATTCTACCATCCCTCCATCATCCATCAATCCCTCCATCATCCATCAATCCCTCCATCATCCATCAATCCCTCTCCATAACTCCATTAACCCTGTTTGAAAGACCCACTAAGGTCAAAAGATGATGCCTCATTACCCCTTTAACCCTCATATTAGCCAAAACTGCCTTTAGCAGTGGTCTTGAGAAATATTCATTTGCAGACCAAATAAAAAGCTATTTTTGACAATTTACCACTGGAATGACTCGCTCGATAACCGAGCGAGTCATTCCAGTGGTACATTTTCAAAAATAGTCTTCTCTTGGTCTGCAAATAGACATTTTCCATGAGAAAATTTAAATTTTCTTGAATAAATTTGAGGGTTAAAGAGTAAGACTGCTGATCATGTGTCATATGATCTCTTAACCTTTTGATGGTAAAGATTGGTTAAGAGATTTATGCATAGTGAATGTACATGTAAAAAAATGTACAATTGAAATGACTGGGTCGGTTATCGAGCCAGTCATTCCAGTTGTAAAATTTAAACAAATATTCTTCTCTTGTTCTGCAAAGAACATTTCTCAAGACCACAAATTTTTACCTATCTTGCATATTAACCCTTTAATGGTCATGCCAGCCAAAATGGTAGTCTTGAGATATGTCCGTTTACAGGCCAAAAGATTACAATTTTTGAAAATTTACCACTGGAATGACTGCAGTCATTCCAGTGATAAATTTTCAAAAATAATCTTGTCTTGACCTGCAAACGGACATTCAATAAGCAAATATTTTGAAGTTCTCGAGAAGATTTGACCATGAAAGGGTTAAAGGATTAAAAAACAAAACAAATGATTTGCCACTAAACCCCATCCCAAAATGACAATTGGTCTGCTCAGGAAATTTACTATTACACCAGGTAATATTTAAATTTATCCACCAGCCATGACAGCTGTCTATCCTCACATCACTTGCATTGATCTTGGCCAGCCTGTCTATCAAAAGGTCATTGGTGAAGAGAGAAGCCATTAGCCAATCAATCTTGTCTGCTAAAGTTACACAATGCCATCAATAAATTATGCCTTTAACACTCATATCAGCCAAAATGGCTTCTGCAGTGCTCTTGAGAAATGTCCATTTGCAGACCACAAGAAGACTATTTTTGAAAATTTGTCACTGAAATGACTGGCCCGCCAAAATTTTCAAAGTGTCTTCTCGTGGTCTGCAAATGGACATTTTCTATGAGAAAATTGAAATTTTCTGGAACAAATTCGAGGGTTAAAGCGTTAAGAGCCCTAACCCATTTGCATCCCGATTATCACACTTCTTATTTATTATACACAACCACAGTACAGATTATCTTTAAATAGTTTGACTGAAAAACATCGCTTCCAAATGTCAAATTTGATTTTTTAAATATTCAAAATATTCAGCAGTCTTCATATTTATCTTCATTTTTCTGGTACTTAGAATAAAATGTGACAAAGCATTCTTATAAAATATTGATGGCAGCCATTGGAAATATCTGTCTGCTATGTGTCTTTGTCCTCCAGCTGGTGTAAATTAACTTCATTCCCCCCCCCCCCCCGACCACACACGCCCCCCACCTCACCCACCCACCCCCTCCCCAATTTTCATAGAAAATTTCCATTTGCAGACCAAGAGAAGAGTATTTTTGAAAATTTACCACTGGAATGACTGGCTCAGTTATCGAGCCAGTCATTCCAGTGGTAAATTTTCAACAATCGTCTTCTCTTGGTCTACAAATGGACATTTTTCAAGACCAGTGCTGAAGCCGTTTTTGGCCAATATGAGTGTTAAAGGGTTAATTGTCAATAGCTTCCTTCTACAGACATACTCAAATAGGGACTTATAGTTTGAAAGAGATTCTAAACATGAGGCCAAAGGGCCTAAAACACTCACCTGGACCATTAGCATTTGAAACATTTGCATTTAAATAGATGATGAATAAATTTCGGAAAATCCAAGATAACTACCGCAAAAATTACCAATCAAGATACTCATTTGATATGTTGAAGTCTACCATCATTGGATCGTTCCACCCAAGTTTGGCTGAAATCGGCCCATTGATTAAGGAGCAACGTTTTTAAATGGTTCCAGAAAATTAAAAAAAAATGAAAGATGGCTAAACATTGACTGAATAGAATTTCTAGAGGATACCACTATAGGATCCTTCCAGCCAAATTTGGTGGAAACTGCCCAAGCAATGAGTAGTGTTTTAAATGGTTTCCCACCATTTTTAAAGAAAATCCAAGAGAGCCACCAAAAAAATCACACAGTCAAAATTCTGTATATAAGTTAGGAAGCATACTAGTGTAGGGTCCTTCCAGCTCAGGGTGGTTGAAATTGGACAAGTGGTTAATGAGGAGTAGCCTGTTTACTGATTTTCCACAACTTTCGGAAAATCCCAGATAGCCACTGAAAAAATTGAGCAATTAAAATTCTGTATACAAGTTCTGAAGCTTACCAAGGGCCCTATCGTTTAAAATGATACTCCTCATTAACTGGTTGGGTGATTTCAATCAGACTTGGCAATACCAGTTAATGAGGGGTATTGCTTTAAATGATTTCCTACATTTTTTTGCAAAATTCAAGATGGCCACTGAAAAAATTCACCAATCAAGTCTGTATGTAAGTTCCACTCTAGGGTCCTTCTAACCAAGTTTGCTTGAAATCGGCCCAGTGGTTAATGACGAGTAGGCTTTTAACTGATTGGACACAATTTTTAGAAAATCCAAGATGGCCAGCGGAAAAATTAACCAATCAAAATTCTGTATATCCGGTCTGAAACTTACAAGCCTATTATCCATCCAACCGAAGTCTGGTTGAAATTGCCCACCCAGTTAATGAGGAGTAGCATTTTAAACAATTTCCCGTCATTTTTTAGAAAATTCAAGATGGCCGGTGAAAAATTTACCAATTACAATTCTGTATAAATGTTCTGACACATACCACTCTATGGACCTTCCACTGAGCTTTGTTGAAATCGGCCAACTGGCTAATGAGGAGTATAAGCTTTTAACAGATTGGCAGAAATTTTCAGAAACTCCAAGATGGCCGCCAGAAAAATAGAGCAATCAAAATTCTGTATACATGTTTTGAAACCGGCCAGCCTAGTATCTTTCCTGTCAAGTCTGGTTGAAATTGCTCAAGCAGTCAATGAGTACTGTTTTAAACAATTTCCTGACATTTTTTTGGAAAATTCAAGATTGCTGCCGCAAAGATTAACCAAACAAAATTCTCTATACAGGTTCTGAAGCCTAGCCCAATAAGATCTTTCCAGCAAAATTAATTTGAAATCCGCCAAGCGGTTAATGAAGAGTATCATTTTGACAAATTCGGGTAAATTTTTCAGAAAATCTCAGATCTTCACCCAAAATATTGACCAATCAAAATTCTGTAAACGTTCTGAAGCATACACCAATAGGGTCCTTTCTGCCAAATTAGGTTGAAATCTGTCAACTGGTTAATCAAGAGCATTTTGAAAAAAACGTTGACGGATGGACAAATGAATGACAGACAGATGATGGACGGTCGCCATGGCATAAGCTCACTTGGCCATTCTAACCAGGTAAGCAAAAACGTGTAGCAAGGATATCATCAGGAAACGGATATTCACTATGGCTACCACCACCTGCTGACCATATTGGACATTGGATAATTGTCCATTTTGATAGGTTTCTTCCCCGGACATTGAACCTATGAAGCTATAAACATAGTGTTGTTCCAATTAATAGATTTGATACATGATTGATTGGTTGCATGTTCAAAAATAGATTTTGGTAGCTTACAGTATAAATTTACTATTTAATATCTATTGACTGATAAAGTTGAAAGAACACTGCAAAACCATTTTTAATTTCATTTTTACAACTGGGTATAACAATAGCATTAATCTTTAGTCTAAGGCATTAATCCTTTCAACAATGAAATAGCATACTAATTTAAAAGCAACCATGCTAATAATTTGTTGAATATTTTGAAACTTATTTGACTGGAAGCTGTTACTGTTAAATTAGCATCTAAATATTTAACAAATGGGATGAAATGATTAAATATCCCATCAACATGCAATAATTATTGCATTCAGAATGGGTAAAAAATGAGAAACTGTTACGATGATCCTTAATTGATCATCGATTAGTATGTAAAACCAATCATCGATCACAAAACTAGTACCCATTCGCAACACTACTATAAACGGTCATAGGCGCGGGATGGTTGGGGGGGTGGGGATTTTTTGTGAGGTCCCGGACCCACCGCCAATGTGGGCCCCCAACCCACTCCATATGGCCATATTTGATGCCGAGATCATTTTCGATTTTTATTACTTTCTTCCTCGGAGTGAATTCAATGACTTTTCAAACTGAACCAATATCTGGTCGCGGAGTTATTACCAGTAACAGGAAATTGGTGGCCATATTGGATTTCAGAAAATTGTCCACATTGATAAGTAGCTTTCAATAGGTTTCTTCCACAGACATTCTAATGGCCCTATGGACCTATTCTAATGGCCCTATGGACCTATTCTAATGGC
Source organism: Chaetoderma sp. LZ-2023a (assembly GCA_034401795.1). Classification (NCBI taxonomy): domain Eukaryota; kingdom Metazoa; phylum Mollusca; class Caudofoveata; order Chaetodermatida; family Chaetodermatidae; genus Chaetoderma; species Chaetoderma sp. LZ-2023a. Next base: position 60,391,573 of record CM067360.1, read on the forward strand.
CCTATGGACCTATTCTAATGGCCCTATGGACCTATTCTAACGGCCCTATGAAAGTTTAACCTTCTAATGGTTAAATCTGTTCCAGAAAATTCGAATTTTCTCAAATAAACTGGCCATTTGCTGATCAAGAGATTATTTTTTGAAAATTTACCACTGGAATGACTGGCTTGATTATTGAGCCAGTCATTCCAGTGATAAATTTTCAAAACTAATTTTCCCTTAGTCAGTAAATGGACATTTCTCAAGACTACAGAAGCCTGTTATGGCCGGTTTGACCATTAAAGGGTTAAACTGAATTAACAATAGAGGGATCCATGTCCAGTTATGCCCCGCGCACATCTAGCTACGCCCAACCCTAGCTAAACTTCGCCCATGGTAAAAGTGTGTTGGTATCAATTTGAAACTTTGACACCTAAATTCCTAGAATTTAAATGTCAACATCACTATATGTGTAAGTAGTAGATCCCAGTCAAATTGGTTTCAAAATATGCAACAAAATGTTTATTAAATTATAAATAAATCAGACATAAAATTATGATTGTGATGTTTGCTAACATACTTGAGTGACAGATAGAAACGTATTTGGTTGTACGCTTTTGATGTATATAGTAGCGACTTGCCGTCAAATTAGTCTCAAAATATTCACCAGAAAGTTTATTAACTGTAAATTGATTAGAGAAATACAATTCATACAATTTTTGGACCGGCTTTTTGATTTTCAGGCCACAGTGAGCTAAAAATAACAGCGACTAAACAGTGAATCAGTGAATGGCTGTAGAGCATAAATTAGTTCTGAAATTGGATGGTGAGATTTAACCATGTTAATCTAATCCAAAAAAATCTAAATTTTTGCTCATTGAATGTCCATTTTCAGGCCATGAGAAGACTTTTTTAAATTTATCACTGGAATGACTGGCTCGGTTATCGAGCCAGTCATTCTAGTGGTAAATTAAAAAAAATCTATTCTCTTAGCCTGTAAATGGACATTCCAAAGGACCACTGAAGAGGCCAGTTTTGGTCAGCTCCAGCATGAAAGGGTTAATGTCAAAATAAGTATAATCAGATGAATTGACTAGACATAGTAGAAGCATTCCAATGAAACAAGCGTAAATTACCGCTACAATCAGTGCCAAATTAGCCTGTGATCATATGCTCACATGAATGGCAGGCGCAGGCAGCGTGACCTTACTCCACAGACAGAACACATGACATTACTCCACAGACAGAACACATGACATTACTCCATAGACAGAACATGTGACCTTACTCCACAGACAGAACACATGACATTACTCCACAGACAGAACATGTGACATTACTCCCCAGACAGAACACATGCCATTACTCTCCAGACATAACACATGACATTACTCCACAGACAGAACATGTGACATTACTCCCCAGACAGAACACATGACATTACTCCACAGACAGAACATGTGACATTACTCCCCAGACAGAACACATGACATTACTCCACAGACAGAACATGTGACATTACTCCACAGACAGAACACATGACATTACTCCACAGACAGAACATGTGACATTACTCCACAGACAGAACATGTGACATTACTCCACAGACAGAACACATGACATTACTCTCCAGACAGAACACATGACATTACTCCACAGACAGAACATGTGACATTACTCCACAGACAGAACATGTGACATTACTCCACAGACAGAACACATGACATTACTCCACAGACAGAACACGTGACATTACTCCACAGACAGAACACATGACATTACTCCACAGACAGAACACATGACATTACTCCACAGACAGAACACATGACATTACTCTCCAGACAGAACACATGACATTACGCCACAAACAGAACACATAACATTACTCCACAGACAGAATACATGACATTACTCCACAGACAGAACACATGACATTACTCCACAGACAGAACACATGACATTACTCCACAGACAGAACATGTGACATTACTCCACAGACAGAACACATGACATTACTCCACAGACAGAACATGTGACATTACTCCACAGACAGAACATGTGACATTACTCCACAGACAGAACACGTGACCTTACTCCACAGACAGAACATGTGACCTTACTCCACAGACAGAACACATGATATTACTCCCCAGACAGAACACGTGACATTACTCCACAGACAGAACACATGATATTACTCCCCAGACAGAACACGTGACATTACTCCACAGGCCGAACACGTGATATTACTCCACAGACAGAACACATGACATTACTCCACAGACAGAACACGTGACATTACTCCCCAGACAGAACATGTGACATTACTCCACAGACAGAACACGTGATATTACTCCACAGACAGAACACATGACATTACTCCACAGACAGAACACGTGACATTACTCCACAGACAGAACATGTGACATTACTCCACAGACAGAACACATGACATTACTCCACAGACAGAACACATGATATTACTCCACAGACAGAACACATGACATTACTCCACAGACAGAACACATGACATTACTCCACAGACAGAACACGTGACATTACTCCACAGACAGAACACGTGACATTACTCCACAGACAGAACACATGACATTACTCCACAGACAGAACACGTGACATTACTCCACAGACAGAACACGTGACATTACTCCACAGACAGAACACATGACATTACTCCACAGACAGAACACAGGACATTACTCCACAGACAGAACACATGACATTACTCTCCAGACAGAACACATGACATTACTCTCCAGACAGAACACATGACATTACTCTCCAGACAGAACACATGACATTACGCCACAAACAGAACACATAACATTACTCCACAGACAGAACACATGACATTACTCCACAGACAGAACACATGACATTACTCCACAGACAGAACACATGACATTACTCCACAGACAGAACATGTGACATTACTCCACAGACAGAACACATGACATTACTCCACAGACAGAACATGTGACATTACTCCACAGACAGAACATGTGACATTACTCCACAGACAGAACACGTGACCTTACTCCACAGACAGAACATGTGACCTTACTCCACAGACAGAACACATGATATTACTCCACAGACAGAACACATGACCTTACTCCACAGACAGAACACATGACATTACTCCACAGACAGAACATGTGACCTTACTCCAGAGACAGAACACATGACATTACTCCACAGACAGAACATGTGACCTTACTCCACAGACAGAACATGTGACCTTACTCCACAGACAGAACACATGACATTACTCCACAGACAGAACACATGACATTACTCCACAGACAGAACATGTGACATTACTCCACAGACAGAACACATGACATTACTCCACAGACAGAACATGTGACAATACTCCACAGACAGAACATGTGACATTACTCCACAGACAGAACACGTGACATTACTCCACAGACAGAACACATGACATTACTCCACAGACAGAACACGTGACATTACTCCACAGACAGAACACATGACATTACTCCACAGACAGAACACATGACATTACTCCACAGACAGAACATGTGACATTACTCCACAGACAGAACACGTGACATTACTCCACAGACAGAACACATGACATTACTCCACAGACAGAACACATGACATTACTCCACAGACAGAACGCATGACATTACTCTCCAGACAGAACACATGACATTACTCTCCAGACAGAACACATGACATTACTCTCCAGACAGAACACATGACATTACGCCACAAACAGAACACATAACATTACTCCACAGACAGAACACATGACATTACTCCACAGACAGAACACATGACATTACTCCACAGACAGAACACATGACATTACTCCACAGACAGAACATGTGACATTACTCCACAGACAGAACACATGACATTACTCCACAGACAGAACATGTGACATTACTCCACAGACAGAACACGTGACATTACTCCACAGACAGAACACATGACATTACTCCACAGACAGAACACGTGACATTACTCCACAGACAGAACACATGACATTACTCCACAGACAGAACACATGACATTACTCCACAGACAGAACATGTGACATTACTCCACAGACAGAACACGTGACATTACTCCACAGACAGAACACATGACATTACTCCACAGACAGAACACATGACATTACTCCACAGACAGAACACATGACATTACTCTCCAGACAGAACACATGACATTACTCTCCAGACAGAACACATGACATTACTCTCCAGACAGAACACATGACATTACGCCACAAACAGAACACATAACATTACTCCACAGACAGAATACATGACATTACTCCACAGACAGAACACATGACATTACTCCACAGACAGAACACATGACATTACTCCACAGACAGAACATGTGACATTACTCCACAGACAGAACACATGACATTACTCCACAGACAGAACATGTGACATTACTCCACAGACAGAACATGTGACATTACTCCACAGACAGAACACGTGACCTTACTCCACAGACAGAACACATGACATTACTCCACAGACAGAACATGTGACATTACTCCACAGACAGAACATGTGACATTACTCCACAGACAGAACACGTGACCTTACTCCACAGACAGAACACGTGACATTACTCCCCAGACAGAACATGTGACATTACTCCACAGACAGAACACATGATATTACTCCACAGACAGAACACATGACATTACTCCACAGACAGAACACGTGACATTACTCCACAGACAGAACATGTGACATTACTCCACAGACAGAACACATGACATTACCCCACAGACAGAACACATGACATTACTCCACAGACAGAACACATGACATTACTCTCCAGACAGAACACATGACATTACTCTCCAGACAGAACACATGACATTACTCCACAGACAGAACACGTGACATTACTCCACAGACAGAACACATGACATTACTCCACAGACAGAACACATGACATTACTCCACAGACAGAACACATGACATTACTCTCCAGACAGAACACATGACATTACTCTCCAGACAGAACACATGACATTACTCTCCAGACAGAACACATGACATTACGCCACAAACAGAACACATAACATTACTCCACAGACAGAACACATGACATTACTCCACAGACAGAACACATGACATTACTCCACAGACAGAACACATGACATTACTCCACAGACAGAACATGTGACATTACTCCACAGACAGAACACATGACATTACTCCACAGACAGAACATGTGACATTACTCCACAGACAGAACATGTGACATTACTCCACAGACAGAACACGTGACCTTACTCCACAGACAGAACATGTGACCTTACTCCACAGACAGAACACATGATATTACTCCACAGACAGAACACATGACCTTACTCCACAGACAGAACACATGACATTACTCCACAGACAGAACATGTGACCTTACTCCACAGACAGAACACATGACATTACTCCACAGACAGAACATGTGACCTTACTCCACAGACAGAACATGTGACCTTACTCCACAGACAGAACACATGACATTACTCCACAGACAGAACACATGACATTACTCCACAGACAGAACATGTGACATTACTCCACAGACAGAACACATGACATTACTCCACAGACAGAACATGTGACAATACTCCACAGACAGAACATGTGACATTACTCCACAGACAGAACATGTGACATTACTCCACAGACAGAACACGTGACATTACTCCACAGACAGAACACATGACATTACTCCACAGACAGAACACGTGACATTACTCCACAGACAGAACACATGACATTACTCCACAGACAGAACACATGACATTACTCCACAGACAGAACATGTGACATTACTCCACAGACAGAACACGTGACATTACTCCACAGACAGAACACATGACATTACTCCACAGACAGAACACATGACATTACTCCACAGACAGAACACATGACATTACTCTCCAGACAGAACACATGACATTACTCTCCAGACAGAACACATGACATTACTCTCCAGACAGAACACATGACATTACGCCACAAACAGAACACATAACATTACTCCACAGACAGAACACATGACATTACTCCACAGACAGAACACATGACATTACTCCACAGACAGAACACATGACATTACTCCACAGACAGAACATGTGACATTACTCCACAGACAGAACACATGACATTACTCCACAGACAGAACATGTGACATTACTCCACAGACAGAACACGTGACATTACTCCACAGACAGAACACATGACATTACTCCACAGACAGAACACAGGACATTACTCCACAGACAGAACACATGACATTACTCTCCAGACAGAACACATGACATTACTCTCCAGACAGAACACATGACATTACTCTCCAGACAGAACACATGACATTACGCCACAAACAGAACACATAACATTACTCCACAGACAGAACACATGACATTACTCCACAGACAGAACACATGACATTACTCCACAGACAGAACACATGACATTACTCCACAGACAGAACATGTGACATTACTCCACAGACAGAACACATGACATTACTCCACAGACAGAACATGTGACATTACTCCACAGACAGAACATGTGACATTACTCCACAGACAGAACACGTGACCTTACTCCACAGACAGAACATGTGACCTTACTCCACAGACAGAACACATGATATTACTCCACAGACAGAACACATGACCTTACTCCACAGACAGAACACATGACATTACTCCACAGACAGAACATGTGACCTTACTCCAGAGACAGAACACATGACATTACTCCACAGACAGAACATGTGACCTTACTCCACAGACAGAACATGTGACCTTACTCCACAGACAGAACACATGACATTACTCCACAGACAGAACACATGACATTACTCCACAGACAGAACATGTGACATTACTCCACAGACAGAACACATGACATTACTCCACAGACAGAACATGTGACAATACTCCACAGACAGAACATGTGACATTACTCCACAGACAGAACACGTGACATTACTCCACAGACAGAACACATGACATTACTCCACAGACAGAACACGTGACATTACTCCACAGACAGAACACATGACATTACTCCACAGACAGAACACATGACATTACTCCACAGACAGAACATGTGACATTACTCCACAGACAGAACACGTGACATTACTCCACAGACAGAACACATGACATTACTCCACAGACAGAACACATGACATTACTCCACAGACAGAACGCATGACATTACTCTCCAGACAGAACACATGACATTACTCTCCAGACAGAACACATGACATTACTCTCCAGACAGAACACATGACATTACGCCACAAACAGAACACATAACATTACTCCACAGACAGAACACATGACATTACTCCACAGACAGAACACATGACATTACTCCACAGACAGAACACATGACATTACTCCACAGACAGAACATGTGACATTACTCCACAGACAGAACACATGACATTACTCCACAGACAGAACATGTGACATTACTCCACAGACAGAACACGTGACATTACTCCACAGACAGAACACATGACATTACTCCACAGACAGAACACGTGACATTACTCCACAGACAGAACACATGACATTACTCCACAGACAGAACACATGACATTACTCCACAGACAGAACATGTGACATTACTCCACAGACAGAACACGTGACATTACTCCACAGACAGAACACATGACATTACTCCACAGACAGAACACATGACATTACTCCACAGACAGAACACATGACATTACTCTCCAGACAGAACACATGACATTACTCTCCAGACAGAACACATGACATTACTCTCCAGACAGAACACATGACATTACGCCACAAACAGAACACATAACATTACTCCACAGACAGAATACATGACATTACTCCACAGACAGAACACATGACATTACTCCACAGACAGAACACATGACATTACTCCACAGACAGAACATGTGACATTACTCCACAGACAGAACACATGACATTACTCCACAGACAGAACATGTGACATTACTCCACAGACAGAACATGTGACATTACTCCACAGACAGAACACGTGACCTTACTCCACAGACAGAACACATGACATTACTCCACAGACAGAACATGTGACATTACTCCACAGACAGAACATGTGACATTACTCCACAGACAGAACACGTGACCTTACTCCACAGACAGAACACGTGACATTACTCCCCAGACAGAACATGTGACATTACTCCACAGACAGAACACATGATATTACTCCACAGACAGAACACATGACATTACTCCACAGACAGAACACGTGACATTACTCCACAGACAGAACATGTGACATTACTCCACAGACAGAACACATGACATTACCCCACAGACAGAACACATGACATTACTCCACAGACAGAACACATGACATTACTCTCCAGACAGAACACATGACATTACTCTCCAGACAGAACACATGACATTACTCCACAGACAGAACACGTGACATTACTCCACAGACAGAACACATGACATTACTCCACAGACAGAACACATGACATTACTCCACAGACAGAACACATGACATTACTCTCCAGACAGAACACATGACATTACTCTCCAGACAGAACACATGACATTACTCTCCAGACAGAACACATGACATTACGCCACAAACAGAACACATAACATTACTCCACAGACAGAACACATGACATTACTCCACAGACAGAACACATGACATTACTCCACAGACAGAACACATGACATTACTCCACAGACAGAACATGTGACATTACTCCACAGACAGAACACATGACATTACTCCACAGACAGAACATGTGACATTACTCCACAGACAGAACATGTGACATTACTCCACAGACAGAACACGTGACCTTACTCCACAGACAGAACATGTGACCTTACTCCACAGACAGAACACATGATATTACTCCACAGACAGAACACATGACCTTACTCCACAGACAGAACACATGACATTACTCCACAGACAGAACATGTGACCTTACTCCACAGACAGAACACATGACATTACTCCACAGACAGAACATGTGACCTTACTCCACAGACAGAACATGTGACCTTACTCCACAGACAGAACACATGACATTACTCCACAGACAGAACACATGACATTACTCCACAGACAGAACATGTGACATTACTCCACAGACAGAACACATGACATTACTCCACAGACAGAACATGTGACAATACTCCACAGACAGAACATGTGACATTACTCCACAGACAGAACATGTGACATTACTCCACAGACAGAACACGTGACATTACTCCACAGACAGAACACATGACATTACTCCACAGACAGAACACGTGACATTACTCCACAGACAGAACACATGACATTACTCCACAGACAGAACACATGACATTACTCCACAGACAGAACATGTGACATTACTCCACAGACAGAACACGTGACATTACTCCACAGACAGAACACATGACATTACTCCACAGACAGAACACATGACATTACTCCACAGACAGAACACATGACATTACTCTCCAGACAGAACACATGACATTACTCTCCAGACAGAACACATGACATTACTCTCCAGACAGAACACATGACATTACGCCACAAACAGAACACATAACATTACTCCACAGACAGAACACATGACATTACTCCACAGACAGAACACATGACATTACTCCACAGACAGAACACATGACATTACTCCACAGACAGAACATGTGACATTACTCCACAGACAGAACACATGACATTACTCCACAGACAGAACATGTGACATTACTCCACAGACAGAACACGTGACATTACTCCACAGACAGAACACATGACATTACTCCACAGACAGAACACATGACATTACTCCACAGACAGAACACATGACATTACTCCACAGACAGAACATGTGACATTACTCCACAGACAGAACACGTGACATTACTCCACAGACAGAACACATGACATTACTCCACAGACAGAACACATGACATTACTCCACAGACAGAACACATGACATTACTCTCCAGACAGAACACATGACATTACTCTCCAGACAGAACACATGACATTACTCTCCAGACAGAACACATGACATTACGCCACAAACAGAACACATAACATTACTCCACAGACAGAATACATGACATTACTCCACAGACAGAACACATGACATTACTCCACAGACAGAACACATGACATTACTCCACAGACAGAACATGTGACATTACTCCACAGACAGAACACATGACATTACTCCACAGACAGAACATGTGACATTACTCCACAGACAGAACATGTGACATTACTCCACAGACAGAACACGTGACCTTACTCCACAGACAGAACATGTGACCTTACTCCACAGACAGAACACGTAATATTACTCCACAGACAGAACACATGACCTTACTCCACAGACAGAACACATGACATTACTCCACAGACAGAACATGTGACCTAACTCCACAGACAGAACACATGACATTACTCCACAGACAGAACATGTGACCTTACTCCACAGATAGAACATGTGACCTTACTCCACAGACAGAACACATGACATTACTCCACAGACAGAACACATGACATTACTCCACAGACAGAACATGTGACCTTACTCCACAGACAGAACACATGACATTACTCCCCAGACAGAACATGTGACCTTACTCCACAGACAGAACACATGACATTACTCCACAGACAGAACATGTGACATTACTCCACAGACAGAACACATGACATTACTCTCCAGACAGAACACGTGATATTACTCCACAGACAGAACACATGACATTACTCCACAGACAGAACACATGACATTACTCTCCAGACAGAACACGTGATATTACTCCACAGACAGAACACGTGATATTACTCCACAGACAGAACATGTGACATTACTCCACAGACAGAACACGTGACATTACTCCACAGACAGAACATGTGACATTACTCCACAGACAGAACACATGACATTACTCCACAGACAGAACACGTGATATTACTCCACAGACAGAACACGTGACATTACTCCACAGACAGAACACGTGACATTACTCCACAGACAGAACATGTGACATTACTCCACAGACAGAACATGTGACATTACTCCACAGACAGAACACGTGACATTACTCTCCAGACAGAACACATGACATTACTCCACAGACAGAACATGTGACATTACTCCCCAGACAGAACACGTGACATTACTCCCCAGACAGAACACGTGACATTACTCCAGACAGAACACATGACATTACTCCCCAGACAGAACACGTGACATTACTCCACAGACAGAACACATGCCATTACTCCCCAGACAGAACACGTGACATTACTCCACAGACAGAACACATGACATTACTCCCCAGAAAGAACATGTGACATTACTCCACAGACAGAACATGTGACATTACTCCCCAGACAGAACATGTGACATTACTCCCCAGACAGAACACGTGACATTACTCCGCGGACAGAACACATGCCATTACTTCCCAGACAGAACACGTGACATTACTCCCCAGACAGAACACGTGACATTACTCCGCGGACAGAACACATGCCATTACTCCACAGACAGAACACATGATATTACTCCCCAGACAGAACACGTGACATTACTCCACAGACAGAACACATGATATTACTCCCCAGACAGAACACGTGACATTACTCCACAGGCCGAACACGTGATATTACTCCACAGACAGAACACATGACATTACTCCACAGACAGAACACGTGACATTACTCCCCAGTCAGAACATGTGACATTACTCCACAGACAGAACACGTGACATTACTCCACAGACAGAACATGTGACATTACTCCACAGACAGAACACATGACATTACTCCACAGACAGAACACGTGACATTACTCCACAGACAGAACATGTGACATTACTCCACAGACAGAACACATGACATTACTCCACAGACAGAACACGTGATATTACTCCACAGACAGAACATGTGACATTACTCCACAGACAGAACACGTGACATTACTCTCCAGACAGAACACATGACATTACTCCACAGACAGAACATGTGACATTACTCCCCAGACAGAACACGTGACATTACTCCCCAGACAGAACACGTGACATTACTCCAGACAGAACACATGACATTACTCCCCAGACAGAACACGTGACATTACTCCACAGACAGAACACATGCCATTACTCCCCAGACAGAACACGTGACATTACTCCACAGACAGAACACATGACATTACTCCCCAGAAAGAACACGTGACATTACTCCACAGACAGAACACGTGACATTACTCCCCAGACAGAACACGTGACATTACTCCCCAGACAGAACACGTGACATTACTCCGCAGACAGAACACATGCCATTACTTCCCAGACAGAACACGTGACATTACTCCACAGACAGAACACATGCCATTACTTCCCAGACAGAACACGTGACATTACTCCACAGACAGAACACATGATATTACTCCCCAGACAGAACACGTGACATTACTCCACAGACAGAACACATGATATTACTCCCCAGACAGAACACGTGACATTACTCCACAGGCCGAACACGTGATATTACTCCACAGACAGAACACATGACATTACTCCACAGACAGAACACGTGACATTACTCCCCAGACAGAACATGTGACATTACTCCACAGACAGAACACATGATATTACTCCACAGACAGAACACATGACATTACTCCACAGACAGAACACGTGACATTACTCCACAGACAGAACATGTGACATTACTCCACAGACAGAACACATGACATTACTCCACAGACAGAACATGTGACATTACTCCACAGACAGAACACATGACATTACTCCACAGACAGAACATGTGACAATACTCCACAGACAGAACACGTGACATTACTCCACAGACAGAACACGTGACATTACTCCACAGACAGAACACATGACATTACTCCACAGACAGAACACGTGACATTACTCCACAGACAGAACACATGACATTACTCCACAGACAGAACACATGACATTACTCCACAGACAGAACACGTGACATTACTCCACAGACAGAACACGTGACATTACTCCACAGACAGAACACATGACATTACTCTCCAGACAGAACACATGACATTACTCTCCAGACAGAACACATGACATTACTCTCCAGACAGAACACATGACATTACGCCACAAACAGAACACATAACATTACTCCACAGACAGAACACATGACATTACTCCACAGACAGAACACATGACATTACTCCACAGACAGAACACATGACATTACTCCACAGACAGAACATGTGACATTACTCCACAGACAGAACACATGACATTACTCCACAGACAGAACATGTGACATTACTCCACAGACAGAACATGTGACATTACTCCACAGACAGAACACGTGACCTTACTCCACAGACAGAACATGTGACCTTACTCCACAGAGAGAACACATGATATTACTCCACAGACAGAACACATGACCTTACTCCACAGACAGAACACATGACATTACTCCACAGACAGAACATGTGACCTTACTCCACAGACAAAACACATGACATTACTCCACAGACAGAACATGTGACCTTACTCCACAGACAGAACATGTGACCTTACTCCACAGACAGAACACATGACATTACTCCACAGACAGAACACATGACATTACTCCACAGACAGAACATGTGACATTACTCCACAGACAGAACACATGACATTACTCCACAGACAGAACATGTGACAATACTCCACAGACAGAACATGTGACATTACTCCACAGACAGAACATGTGACATTACTCCACAGACAGAACACGTGACATTACTCCACAGACAGAACACATGACATTACTCCACAGACAGAACACGTGACATTACTCCACAGACAGAACACATGACATTACTCCACAGACAGAACACATGACATTACTCCACAGACAGAACATGTGACATTACTCCACAGACAGAACACGTGACATTACTCCACAGACAGAACACATGACATTACTCCACAGACAGAACACATGACATTACTCCACAGACAGAACACATGACATTACTCTCCAGACAGAACACATGACATTACTCTCCAGACAGAACACATGACATTACTCTCCAGACAGAACACATGACATTACGCCACAAACAGAACACATAACATTACTCCACAGACAGAACACATGACATTACTCCACAGACAGAACACATGACATTACTCCACAGACAGAACACATGACATTACTCCACAGACAGAACATGTGACATTACTCCACAGACAGAACACATGACATTACTCCACAGACAGAACATGTGACATTACTCCACAGACAGAACATGTGACATTACTCCACAGACAGAACACGTGACCTTACTCCACAGACAGAACATGTGACCTTACTCCACAGACAGAACACATGATATTACTCCACAGACAGAACACATGACCTTACTCCACAGACAGAACACATGACATTACTCCACAGACAGAACATGTGACCTTACTCCACAGACAGAACACATGACATTACTCCACAGACAGAACATGTGACCTTACTCCACAGACAGAACATGTGACCTTACTCCACAGACAGAACACATGACATTACCCCACAGACAGAACACATGACATTACTCCACAGACAGAACATGTGACCTTACTCCACAGACAGAACACATGACATTACTCCCCAGACAGAACATGTGACCTTACTCCACAGACAGAACACATGACATTACTCCCCAGACAGAACATGTGACCTTACTCCACAGACAGAACACATGACATTACTCCACAGACAGAACATGTGACATTACTCCACAGACAGAACACATGACATTACTCTCCAGACAGAACACGTGATATTACTCCACAGACAGAACACATGACATTACTCCACAGACAGAACACATGACATTACTCTCCAGACAGAACACGTGATATTACTCCACAGACAGAACACGTGACATTACTCCACAGACAGAACACGTGACATTACTCCACAGACAGAACATGTGACATTACTCCACAGACAGAACATGTGACATTACTCCACAGACAGAACACGTGACATTACTCTCCAGACAGAACACATGACATTACTCCACAGACAGAACATGTGACATTACTCCCCAGACAGAACACGTGACATTACTCCCCAGACAGAACATGTGACATTACTCCAGACAGAACACATGACATTACTCCCCAGACAGAACACGTGACATTACTCCACAGACAGAACACATGCCATTACTCCCCAGACAGAACACGTGACATTACTCCACAGACAGAACACATGACATTACTCCCCAGACAGAACATGTGACATTACTCCACAGACAGAACATGTGACATTACTCCCCAGACAGAACACGTGACATTACTCCCCAGACAGAACACGTGACATTACTCCGCAGACAGAACACATGCCATTACTTCCCAGACAGAACACGTGACATTACTCCACAGACAGAACACATGCCATTACTTCCCAGACAGAACACGTGACATTACTCCACAGACAGAACACATGATATTACTCCCCAGACAGAACACGTGACATTACTCCACAGACAGAACACATGATATTACTCCCCAGACAGAACACGTGACATTACTCCACAGGCCGAACGTGGCATTTAACATTGAAACGTCAATTACATGGACACATTATGATTACAACATTGAGGAAGCGCAGCTGTGCGTGATGAATTTAATTTAAAATTCAAAGATTAAAATTTTTCCAGATCATGTCATATTTAGAAATAAATATGATGCAGACTGACCATCTTGCTACGCATTGTAGTAGAGGGTTCATTTCTCACAATGGCATGCCCATTTCTAGCTTTAGAAGCTTCGCCCACTCTGTGCATGCGGTCAAATCAATTTATACACTTTGAACCCTGAATTACCAGAATCAAAATTTCAAGGTAACTATACAGGATAGATGTTGAATATTTTCAAAGTTATTTGACTGGGAGCAACACCTCACAGTCAAATTAGTTTCAAAATATTCAACAGAATGTTTAATAAATTTGATAAATCCATCAACGATATACAATTCATACATTTGACAGATCTTTTATGTTAATGATGGAGTTACATATGTCATTATGATCGTGACGTCAGCTAACTAGTGACGTATTTGATTATGATGTCATATGTACATGAGCTACAGATCAGATCACCTCATGTGCAATGTCACTACACCCATCACCGCACCACATTCCACCCTTACACTGCACACCCTACAGTGATCATTTTACTCATTTAACAATTCATGAATCCCTTTCCTCACTCAATCATATGAATGATTCGATTATGCCCATCTTTAACACTTAATAGTCCGACACGTTGTATGAATGGTATGTTTTTGCTATTTAAGAAACATGATGTTGAATATTTTAAAACTAATATGACTGGGTGCTGTTGCTGCCATAACTTACCTGTATAGATTTATGGAAATTGATAGTCAGGAGGTTCAGAGATTGATCGATCCCAACACAAGTGAGGTGTGGGTGGAGCTTAGCTAGAGGTGGGTGTGGCTTAGCAAAAACTGGAACGGTCCATTGAATGGTCAGGACTGGTCAAGGAAATTAAAATTTTTGTTCTGTGAATGTCCATTGGCAACCTAAGAGTAAGGTATTTTTTAACATTTACCACTGGAATGACTGGCTCGGTTATCAAGCCAGTCATCTCATTGGCAAATTTCAGAAATAGTCTTTTCTTGGTCTGTAGATGGACATTCCTCAAGAAGGGAACCCCACTCTTGATGCAGAGGCCGGGTTTTGCAGCCAATATTGGCCATTAAATAATTAAGTGGTTTTGCCTAAATGTGTCTCACTTTTACTTGACTAATGAGATAATGTTTAATTATTGCATCATCTGCCCTATAATTGTTAACTAGAGGCCCAATGGGCCTGTATCGCTCACCTGGAACATTGGCATTTCAACTAATCTTACTTAAGTTTTACATCCATCAGTGTCACTTCCAATGACTTTCAGTCAAATGGTTTAGTTTTCGAGATATTGACAATCTCTGGACTGTTTTTTTGCATTAGTTCTTTTGAACAATGTTTAAGAGAAAATAGATGATATCAGTGCTAACTACAGCTGGTTTCTTAACTGTCTCACCGCTGCAAGCAAGTGCAGCCAATAATTCCAATTTTCAAACGCTCTTGACTTGTTGAATATTTTGAAAACAATTTGGCTGAAAGTTGTTGGCGGCTTAGCCACCAACAACTTTCAGTCCAATTGTTTTCAAAATATTTATCAGGTTCAGAGATATAACCTTTGTAATATGTTGTCTGCAAAAACTCAGCAGTCAGACAGTTACTAGAGGATTAAATACAATTGAAGAAAATGGTCTCTAAAGGCAGGTCGGTGGACTTTATAGCAGTTTATTCCCCACCACCACACAATCCATTTAACGCATGCGCATCTGGCTGAATCACCAAGTTAGCAGCAGGGGTGGGATGAGCTGAAGTTGATTTAGAAAATAATTTGACTGAAAGTCATTGCTGCCTTAGACAGCAACAACTTTCATTGCTGCCTAAGGCAGCAACAACTTTCAATCAAATACATTTCAAAATATTTTTAAGAGCATGAATGTCAGAGCACATAATACATATCTTAAATATCTTGGCAGTATTGGAAAGGTTAGTCTGCTAATTGGAGTTTAATATCTACTTTGGCAATAAAATCTTACATGGTGATAAATCAATGGAGGGTGGGAACAAACCTGTATTTGCCCTATGAAAGTGAGACTGCAATTATTTAAGGGGTGATAACTCTGGCATTTGACGTCCTATCAGTTTCATTTTCACAACACAGATATTAGACGTCGACATTAACTTTGGGACTAAATTTGGTGTCAATCCATCAAGAAATAACAAAATGAGCCACCATTGTTGGTGACGGACAGACAGATGGATGGACGGACATACAGAAGATGGATGGGGTCATCGCTATACGACAGTTGACTGACTAGTAAGCTGAGTTAAGAAAAACAATTTCGGCTTCAAAATCCATCAAATAAAAATATTGAATATGGCAGCCAAACACGCTAAAATTTGATTGGTCCACGGTGGCCATGTTTTTAACCTATCAACTTCCCATGAACAAACTTTAATGGCGCTTAGTCCATAATCATATCCCCAAAATTTCAGCCCGATCCGTTCAGCGGTTCTGCAGAAGTCGTTTTCACGAAAACTAGGTCATCTAAGATGGCCACCGAACCATTTGGCCAATCAAGTTCCTTTGAACAAACTTGGTTCAGCTCTTGCCCTATATGATATTTTGTGAGTTTTGAATAGATCCACTAAGTGGTTTCGGAGAAGATTTTTAAAGACATTTCCTAAAATCGGCCAAAATCCAAGATGGCCACTGGCCAAATTGGCCGATCGGCTTCGTTTGAACAAACTTGGATCCCTATGCCCTAAGGATACTTCCTGCCAAATATAATTGAAATCGGCCCAGTGGTTCTTGAGAAGTCATTATAATAAAAAAGCTGATGGACGGATGGACGGACGGATTGATGGACAGATGGATGTACAGACAGACAGACGGATGGACGGACGCCGAACAGACGATGGACGGTCGCCATGGCATAAGCTCACTTGGCCATTCTGGCCAGGTGAGCTAATAATTATAATTTTGAAAATAATTTGGCTACAGCTAAACTAAACATAGCAGTAGGAACGGGGTGTAGGGGGGCGGGGGGGGGGGGGGGAAACAAGGGATTGATAGCCCCTGGGTTAACAGGTTTTTCCTCTCCCATAGTGTATCCCCATAGCATCCCCCTCCCCTAGGTTTTGGCCCCCACCCATACTTCAGCACCCCAGGTCTAAGTATGTTCCTACACCACTGATAAAAGTCACTAAGATTTCAATTAAAACTCCCACAAAGATTCCCACAAACCAACAGATAATTATGACATAAATTGTGCTCATCCTGTGAAGTCCCCATAGGCAGGCGCTGAGTGCCAGCCTCTGAGCCTCGAGAAAGTGCAACATCAGCGGCTGATGGTCCCGCCTGACTATCTCGTGGCGCCAAACGGGAGATGATGGAGACTCAGCAACTGGTACCAATCTCAATAACAGAATATTACAATCATACGGTTCAATGCGTTAGGTGTGGGTATTCACTAAAAGGACAGAACAGCAGTGAGCAGTTCAGATCGCGCCCCACAAGGCGGTCACATAAGACAGATTATACTGTCTATTATCCTACCTGGTCTTCTTCCAACAGTAGAATCCTGACTAGCACGATATTGATGGCATTACCTATAGACGCATCATGAAAGATGGTTTCCACCTGTGAAAAAGATGAATGGATAAGAATGAGCTAATACTAGCATTGTATATCATGTAGAATTTGCTTATCGTATTACATTAACTAAAGCTTTTAAAGCTTATCATGAGGTCACGCACAGGACTCAAGATGCTGGATGACTTCAAGATGGTGAAAGAATACTCTGGTGCATCGTGATAATGGAGAATTTCAGTATCAATAACACTTTAATTGTCTGACTGCTACAAGCCACCAGACAATAATTTCCACAGATAAAAACTCTGGGCTGGAAGAATATTTTGAAAACAATTTGACTGAAAGTTGTTGGTGGCTCAGCCACCAACAACTTTCAGTCAAATTGCATTCAAAATATTCATCCAGTAGTTTTTACCCATGGAAATTATTGTCTGGTGGCCTGTTGAGACAAATTCAGCACTCGGACTGCTAATATTGAAATTTGTTAGCCACCAACAACTTTCAGTCATATTGTATTCAAAATATTCTTCCAGTCCAGAGTTATATTCCTTGGAAAACGTTGTCTGTACAATTTCAGCACTCAGACTGTTAATATTGAAGTTTGTTTAAGAATATTTCAATTTTCTCATAGAAAATGTCGATTCCCAGACCAAGACATTATTCGCTGGAATGACTGGCTCAGTTATCGAACCAGTCACTCCAACATTCCACTGGTAAATTAAAAACAAGAGCCATCAGAAGACAGCATATCGCCCCCCCCCCCCCCCCCACCCCACCCCCCACTAACACACCCACATCACCCCACCCCCAACCACCCCGGATCCAAACATTTCAGATAAACATACATTGTAGCTAAACTGTAGTTGTGTTGACATCTTGAAATTATTGCCAGAGATGGATGGACCGACAGACTTACACACATACATTCTATACAGACGCATGGATGTACAGGCATACGGATAGCACATGCACATCTTCAAGTGGTAATGAGAATCCTTACTAAGTTTCAATAGAATCACGGCTAAATTGTAGGAGTTGTGTTGACAGGAAATGATTGGTACTGCAGTTTATGTATCAGCGTAAAGGTATTTAAAGGGAGATAACACTGTCATGAATAATTTTCTGGCCGCGAAAAAATCACATGCACATCTTCAGATGGTAATGACTAGATTTACCATGTTTCAAAAGAATTGTAACTAAACTGTAGGAGTTGCATTGACAAGGATGGACAGACAGACGAACACATATTTTGGACAGATGGATGGATGTACAAGTATATGGATAGCACATGAACATCTTCATGTCGTAATGATATCACTTACCAAGTTTCAAAAGAATCGCAGCTAAACTGTAGGAGGAGTTGCGTTGACAAATGATTGGCAATGCAGTTTATGTATCGGCTTTAAGATATTTAAAGGGTGGTAACTCTGTAATGAATAATTTTTGGGGCGCAAAAAAAGCACATGCACATCTCCACATGATACTGATACTGTGAACAGAATTTTAAGTTAATCCATTGAGACCTCTAGGGGGAGTTGCATTGACAAGAAATGATTGTCAGAGATGGATGGACTGACAGACGGACATACATACATTTTGGACAGATGGATGGATGTACAGGCATATGGATAGCACATGCACACCTTCACGTGGTAATTATAACACGTACTAATTTTCAAATGAATCGGAGCTAAACTCTAGGAGTTGCATTGACAAAAAAATGATTGGCAATGCAGTTTATGATATTTAAGATATTTAAAGGGGGATAACTCTGTAATGAATAGGTTTCGGTCGCGAAAAAAGCACATGTACATCTGCACATGATACTGATAATGTGGACACAATTTAAAGTTAATCCATTGAGACCTCTAGGAGGAGTTGCGTTGACAAGAAATGATTGTCAGAGATGGATGGACTGACAGACAGACATACATACATTTTGGACAGACGGATGGACATAAAGGTAGACGGATAGCACATGCACACCCACATGTGGTAATGATAACACGTACCAATTTTCAAAAGAATCAGAGCTAAACTGTAGGAGTTGCGTTGACAAGAAATGATTGCCAATGCAGTTTATGTATCAGCTTTTAAGATATACACCTGTGCAAAAGTTAAGCACCAGCAAAAACAATAGAACGTAGAAACATGATGGTACAACTAGGCTGCCATACTTTTTGTCCCCGCGTTAGCTGACATAATTCCAAGTATGAAATGCACATGCATGCATGACTTCACGCCGCTTGATGTCCGTGCGTGGCGGGAAACAGCACACGTGTTCAGTTATGTAAAAGTCCAGTTTGAGGTGTAGAACATTACATACAGATTTAGGTGACAAGATTAGGAATTTTGTGTTCATGACCGTGGTTTATTTGTACAGAGAGAATTAGCTCTTGATTGTGAACCGCGATGGCAAGACGAAGGTTAAGGGATCGTGTGAAATGGCAAATCATAGGCATGCATACCACTGGTATGTCATGCAGAGAGATTGGCAGACAGCTGAACATTAACCATACTGTAATCAGTCGTTTGATTGCAAAACATGGGCAAACTAATGAGGTGAAGGACACGCCTAGATCTGGAAGACCGAAGAAGACTACTGCCCGTGATGATCGAGCCCTAGTACGCCTTGTTAGGAGATCTCCATTCACCAACAGCAGAGTGCTCAGCCAGCAATGGGAAACGCGCAATAGAGTGTCAATGTCTACCGTCAAAAGGAGACTGTATGCTGCTGGCATGAAAGCTAGGAGACCTGTCAGACGTCCTCTCCTCACTGCACACCACAAAGAGGAGCGTCTGAGGTGGTGCAACGAAAGAAGACACTGGACCATGAGATCTTGGAGACGGGTACACTGGTCCGATGAAAGTCGGTTCCTGCTTCGTGCCACAGATGGTCGAACTCGTGTATGGAGGTCCAGACGCACGGCGTACGACCAACGTAACATCATGGAAGAAGTTCCATTTGGTGGAGGTTCCGTTATGATATGGGGGTGCATCTCATTTGATTGTAAGCTGGATCTGTTGACTGTACCTGGAACACTAAATGGACAAAGATATCAAGATTCCATACTGGATAGAGTTGTGGTCCCTCATTTTGTAAATCATGCACCTGGAACCCACCCTATATTCATGGATGACAACGCCCGACCACATCGTGCTAGAGCTGTGCATGAATACCTCCGCCAGAATGCCATCGAAACCCTACCATGGCCAGCAAGGAGCCCTGACATGAACCCTATTGAGCATATCTGGGACATTCTGGGAAACATGGTGAGAAGGAGGGATCCTCCTGTGCAGAACCTACAGGAATTAACAGACGCACTCCATCTTGAATGGCAACGAATACCACAATGGCGTATCAGTCGGTTGGTGACCAGCATGAGACGTCGTGTCCAGGCCGTCATCCAGGCACAAGGTGGATATACCCGGTATTAATAATGACAGTCTCAAACTCGTGCACAGATGTTAAACTTCGTTTTCAGACACCATTAATGACAATCTAGCCACGTGTGTCAACTGTAGAGCAATAGTTGTCAGTTGTGTCAACGTAACCATATTCAGGCCTCGTTTTCAAGTTCAAACAAAAACATACAGTGTTTCCCCACCATCATAATCAGCATTCCTCTAGTTGCATTATTACCTCTTGCACTAAGATGGATGGGTACATAAATGTTTATGCTATTGCTTTCTTCATAGCACATGAATATACCCTCGCATGTGCGTAAAAATAGGGTGGTGCTTAACTTTTGCACAGGTGTATATATAAAGGCGGATAACCATGTAATTAAAAATTTCTCGGACGCGAAAAAAGCACATGCACATCCGCACATGATACTGATGTGGACAAAATTTTAAGTTAATCCATTGAGACCTCTAGGAGGAGTTGCACTGACAAGACGGGGACAGACGAACGAACAGACGGATGGACAGATGAATGGACGGACATGCTGATCGCTATATCCCCCCCCCCCTTCTTCCAGACTGGGGGGATAAAAATACATCTTTTGGTTTTCAATTAACAACTGTATTGCTTGGTTATAAATAGCAGGACACCCAACCCTTAAATTGTAAAATCACTATTCATGTTGCGGAAAATTCTGATCTTAGTTCATAAAGCTTTCGCTAGTTTAATCAATCGGTCAATAACATGTGGGAACAGATTTTCAATGAGGCTGGCTGGTGACACCATTGAGCTTCACAGTAATACCAATCTTGAGACGTATTCCCCTCAGTCCACACACAATGGGGTTATCGGGTCTTTATTTAATCGATGAAAATGTATAAGAGTTAACTAATTTTGACAAAGGCAATACCTCATCTTGCTTCTATGTTTTGGTCATTAGCATCATCACCAATATCCATATCATCATCATCGTCATCATCATCATCATCATCATCATCATCATCAACAACAGTAATAGCCATATTTCAGGCCAGTTCAGCCAATGGACGAATCCAGTTTATCGATAAATCATATGACATCATAATCAACATCACAATGTTTTTGTACGCTGAAGTCATAATCAATTACGTCATGCATGACACGATTTAGTCCATCATAAATTCTTAATAGTCCGTTAAGTTGTACGAATTGTATGTCTTTATTATATAATAAACATTCTGTTGAATATTTTGACTAATTTGACTATGGCAGCAACAGCACCCAGTCAAATAAGTTTCAAAATACTCAACAGCTTACCTGCATAGTTTTCCGGAAATTGAGATTCAGAGTCTGTAGGGATTGACTGATCTCAACACGAGCAAAGTGTGGGTCGAACTTAGCTAGAGATGGGCAGGGTATAGCTAAAACTGGATTTCTCCATTAATGATGTGCACAGTCGTATGCAAGACACGTGCTATAAAGAGAGCAGTGTTGCCATGCATTCAGTGCACTATCAACAAATCATGATAATAACAATATAGTCATGGTGACAAACGAGCCCATCAAACCATATGAATTGTTAGACAACCAATTTGGCAAATTATCAGTAAGAGTGAATCACTGATATTTAACCTCAGAGCACTACTTCATGGCAGAACAGAACAGCTGCACAACATTCTCAAGTTCCTGTCTGTTATGTAACTCATTATTACTCACCCTACAAAGGGAAGACTGTCAGTGTGTGCATTTGCTCACAGGCATGCGTGCGTGCGTGTGTGCGTACGTGCGTGCGTGCGTCCGTGCATGCGTGTGTGCGTGTGTGTGCGTGCACGCGCATGTGCGTGCATGTGTACGTGCATGTGGGTGAGTGCATGCATGCATGAATAAATTGCCAAAAATCATCTCTATATCTACAAACAGACATTTCTCAAGACCAGTAAAGAAGCCAGGTTGAGCATTATTTAGGGTTAGGTTATTTATTATAAAACAAACGCAGTTGTTGCAAGATACACAATGTACAATCCTGTGAAGTAATCATCATTAGGCTCACTCACTCACCTGTAACTAATCATTAATAGATCGTTACGTAACAGCATTAATTAACTCAAAAATACATAGAATAACATTGTATTTTCGGAAATAAGCTCATTATTGCTAAATGCCAAAATGTGGATTATACTGGCTCGTATTATGCTCGTTAATTTGAATTTCCACTTCGCATATTCTGCGCATTATGCTCAGGACATTTGCCCTGATTCATTAGCTAAGAACTTTTTATTTCTGTTATTAAGTTAATTAAGATCAGAGTTAAAGGCATGTCAAAACAAGAAACATAACTAAAGATAATTTATAGCATGCTGTGTATAGACTATGTCATATCTTCCCGGTTTGTAACTATCATCTACTGTATTGGCGTATAACCATTAACATTCTTCTACACCTATAGAAAGCGGCAGGCACATATCCAGCATTATTAGTTTATGTAATAAACCATTAACATTTAACAATTTAATGCTTAAATTTTATCACAAAAGTTGTAATTGACTTTTAGAAAATGTTAATTTGCAGACTAAGAGAAGAAGACTACTTTTGAAAAGTTACCACTGGAATGACTGGCTCGGTTAACCGAGCCAGTCATTTCTGTGGTAAGATTCCAAAAGAAGTCTTCTCTTGGTCTGCAAGACCGCTGCAGAAGTTGTTTTTGGCCAGTTTGAGTATTAAAGGGTTAACCACTTCAATAGCCAATATATTCGTCATGAAGATCAACATTTTTTTATGGAAATGGAGATGGATGGGACCTGGTGCAATTTCATTGTAATGTATGATTACTGTATTCTGCAGCTGTAGTAGTAGAAACATCCCACAGATGCAATCATTCCTTCTTCGCTTTTGCCCACTGTGTCTTGTCCTCAGCCGAAATCCTTAATTTTCGGAGAAGATTTTTGAAGACATTTCATAAAATCAGCCAAAATCGTAAATGGCCACCAGCCATATTTGCCAATCGGTGTGATTTGAACAAACTTGGATCCCTATGCAGTAAGGATGCGTCCTGCTAAATATAATTGAAATCGGCCCCGTGATTCTTGAGAAGTCGTTTAAGGGAAAAGTTGACGGACGACGGATGGATGATGGACGGAGGATGGATGATCGCCATGACATAAGCTCACTTGGCCTTTGAGGCCAGGTGAGCTAACAACTAATTAGGATGACTTCTATCATTAAACAACTAATTAGTCCTGTTCATTAACAAAGATAAGTCTGTCCAACAAAATGCATAAATGTGAAGTCTGCAGCTCATTATGTGCGTCAACATGAACATTTTTGCGCGTACAAACACCCATCTTCACAGACAATTGGACACAACTCTAGAAACAAATCTCTGTGTTTCCTAAGCATTATCAAATGCATATGCACATATATATGCAGGTTAGTATAGACATATGTGCAATGCACACATGTTTCATTGTATGCATATAATTACATGCATGCACGCACGCACGCACGCACGCATGCACGCACGCACGTACGCACGCATGCACACACACACACACACACACGAATCTGTACACACATATGTAAACACCACCTCATACAATATCCACAATGAGTTCACCAAATAGTACTGCTCTAACATGTACCCTTCTACTAATGGCCTCTGAAGAGTCCTACATTTGGAAGAAACGCTATAAGTCTGAATCAAAACACTTATGTCAGTCTGATCTTTACTTTTACAATTTCTCCAAGAAAATCCCTCTTCCCCCTTTCCCTCTTGTTCCTCCCTTCTTCCTTCCAATAGAGGTAACCCCATAACGGCCACCAAGAACACACCACAAAAGTGTCACATAAAACTGTGTCATACCGCCACAATACACACCAACAAACACCCATACTGCTACCACCAAAACAGCCAAAACTGATTGGTCACACCACCCTATACCATAATAATCCTGCCAACCACTAGTGGCTGTACAGCCAGTACCATAAGCAAGCAACATGGCCATACTGCCAAGGACCCATACCGCCACCACCCCCATACCACCAACACCACCCTAATGCCAACCATCGCCCAAGACCACCCAACTACCTGACCATAAAACACCAAACATGCCCATATATGGCAAGTCGCATGACCACATCCCGATACCCAACCAAAACCAATAAAAGGAGTGAACAATCAGAGCTCTGATCATTTAGACATTTGGATCTGAGATATACAGACCAAGCGTCTGGCAATTAAACTTCAGTAAAATAGATCATGTTGTTATTACCGCATATTCTTAAACAAACAGCTGCTATGCCATCCATTGATGCTCCCATTCAGCAAAACAAGTAACAAAGAAATAACGGCAAACAAGTAACAAAAAAAGAAATAACTGCAGCCTTACAATTTATGTCCTCAGCATAAACAATAATAATCTAACCAGAGGATAGAATTTCATAGCAATATTTAACTGTCAGCAGACCAATTAGCACTAGCATTGCTAGAAGCTCAAGAATTAGCAACCTACAAATGCTTGATATCTGCCAAATTATTCACGGACTAATTCTTCCAACCGACTGCCATAGTGATGAACGTAGTAAGTTTATCAAGATGTCAGATTGATCTTAAGGTTCTATTGTTATTTCATTTTACAACAAAAATCTTTTGTTACATAAAAAAGATTTCCTCTTCTGAAGATCTCAAACTCTCCGCTTCTGTTAAAATAGCAGAATTGCATTATATTGTTAGCATCAAGAACAAATAGTCATATGAAAATAATAATTTAGGAAACTAATTCAAACGGTTCAAAACATCCATTTGACAAATAAACAGTTCAAGCCAACAATGAAGCAGACTGACATGTTCAGGGTCTAATGTGACCAAGAAAGGTACTACATTTCTAGGTTTTTATAAGTCATAATGACCATCATTCTCGGGAGGAGAACTTCTTGAGATTGAAGAGTCATCATACCTTTTGCTGGAAGGAAGGAAACGTAGACTATCTTGAACCATAATTTCCTGCCTTAAAGATAATCCACTGACCACATATGATCTGATCTAGCTCATTTCAGAAACTTACTTTATACATCATTCATACTCATTCAAACTCATTTGATTCTCATTGTAGCAGATGATATATTTGATTCTGCAAATCACTGTGGCACAACACTTGATCTGTGCAACCATCATTGATCACCATGATACATCTTAGTCTAGATACAAGATAAATACATGTATGCTTAATCTGTCAAAAAAAATTTCTGTTTCTTCGAACTTACCATATTCATAATAGTGAGAATGTATGTTTCGATGTCCTCATTCTGATAATAGCGAACCATCTTCGGATCAACCACAATCAATGTTTCGACATGTTTCTCTGTCAAAATTGAACGCTTTTTTCTCCGATGTTTGGCTTGGGCTACATGTCTGTCTGTACCAGCATAACGCTCCCATCTTTCTCGCTGCCTAATTGGATCAAGTTTCACAGAATCTGAAATTAAGAAAAATAATGCAATGTCAGACAATGATCATGCCCCTTCCCGATCTAGCTGATCTCCACCACACCTCACACGTGAACTCCCTGACTATCAGTAAGAAGTGCAAAAAATAGTTTCAATAGAACGCTCTGCTACAAAACTATTCTATATGGAATGATAATGTTTGCTAAGAAAACGGTATCCCAACATCCTTTGCACGACATGCTTATGATGTAATATATGCTTCTGTGAAGCATGAGGTTGTTTCACGTGCAATTACGTCACAGATTGAAAACATGTTTTGCTTTTC
Source organism: Chaetoderma sp. LZ-2023a (assembly GCA_034401795.1). NCBI lineage: Eukaryota > Metazoa > Mollusca > Caudofoveata > Chaetodermatida > Chaetodermatidae > Chaetoderma > Chaetoderma sp. LZ-2023a. Next base: position 60,420,013 of record CM067360.1, read on the forward strand.
GCGAGTCACCTCCAAACATATTTCGCAAAATAATTCTCTAACAAAATGTATCGTTCCGTAAGAGAGGCAGGTTTCCCTATAGAATGAGCTCCATTAAATAGTAAAGACAGACAATTCGTACAACAATGCATAGTTCGTGACATACTTGCGTTCATGACATAATTCATGATGCCATTGATTATGACATCATCCTACATGTTACATAGTTGATTATGATGTCATATGATTGATGGATAAACTGGAAATGTCCATTAAAGACATGTTCATTATCCAGCCGATGTCACAATGAGATGTCACAATAAAAGTGTCAATTTCTAAGTTTTGTCAATAATTAATTATCCCTAGGCGTTTTGAAAAAATGGAGGGAATATATTGTAATCACCTCCATCCATCCATCTGTCCATTCATCTGTTCATTCATCCATCTGCATGTCTATCAATCTTGGCTATATCCTCCGAAACTGTTTGGTGGAATTCAGTCAAATTTGTTATGCAAGTTATCCATATGATTGCAGACTGCAAGATGACATCTTCATTAAGCTCCATCTCCAGCATGGGGATGGGGGTGGGGGAAGGGTGGAAAGTCAAAGCTGATGGAATATTCAACCAAATTTGGTATGTGAGTTACCCATATGATTTTGGATTGTGAGGCGATGTTTGCATTACCACACACACACACAACACACACACACACACACACACACCACACACACACACACACACACCACACACACACACACACACACACACACACACACACAGACACACTTCCCCCACCAATCTCATCCAATGCCTATCGAAGTAACACATCTTACATCTCTATCCACCAGAAAAATATTATTAAAAGAAATTGAAAAAGAATATTCAACAGAATATTTATTAAATTTTAAATTCATCAAAGACATGTAGACTTTCTTAACTGACTTTTCTATTTTCATGACGGAGCTATGTAATTTTGATTGTGGCGTCAGATAAAAAGTAAAACATCAGATACTTGAGTTTGACAGATCAGATCCCTCTATTAACATGTGGTGGCATTGATCATATTGTGATTGAGTCAAGGACATGAAGGATACGATATCCAGAATGCCTCTTGCTTTATATATTTGCTCAATTTGAGACTGTGTGTCTACTCTATTGTTTCCTAGAAATATATAAAACTAGGGAAAGAAGTCAGGTTAGTCTTGATAAGATTAAAAGGATTAGATGTGGTACCCTTGAAGATTAACTTTATTTATTTTGACAAACTTTCACACACAAATGTGCTTCATCTGTGTTAGTGGATGTTGAAGCACATTTGTGTGTGCGATAGTTTGTAAAAAAAAATTAAGTTAGTCTACAAAAGGTAGCACCTCTAATCTTTTTTTATAACATAGGAACATATAGTTATGGTGGTCTGCAATTGTCCATAGTACCGTGTCCATGCATAGTTGTCCGCAAATGGAATCAATGACATCATGGTTGCGGATAGTCTGCAGATGTCTTGAATATAGTAGTACTATCTTGTGCACCATTTTGGTCAGGAAAATCGAGATTTTTGATTATTGGCTATCCATTTACAGGCCAAGTAAACTTTTTTTTTAAATTTATGTTAGGAATGACTTCGAATTAAAAATAGTCTGCTCTTACAAATGGCCTAAAACTGGACATTTCTGAAAATCACTGCAGAGGCCAGTTTTGACTGGCTTGGCCATTATAAAATCCCTTATCACTCTAATGTCAAGATTTTAAATTTTCAAATTAAATTAAAAGATGGACTGGTGTTCATTTTTTTTAGCAAATTTGGTGGAAGATCAGGACAGCAACAACTTCAACCAAATTTTAGAAAAATGTACACCAGTTTCTTTGCTAATTATGCAGTAAAAGATAGAATATTGACACCAGAGTGTTAAAGGTTAATATTATCTGACTGCTGAGTTTTTGCAGACGACATCTTTCAAGTATTATATCTCTGGTTCCATTAAATATTTTGAAAACAATTTGACCAAAGGTTGTTGGTGGCTAAGCCACTAACAACTTTCAGTCAATTTTGTTTTCAAAATATTCAGCAAGTCATTTTTGCTCAATGAAGTTATTGTTTGGTGGCTTGTAGCAGGCTTGTAGCAGCAGCGAGTACTTACGGTACTATTGCGAAACCTCCCCAAAACAAACCCTTATTAACCAAAACTCAGTTCTTACTTATAAATTCACTCTGCAAACCAGAAACCTCCCCAAAACGAACAAATTTGTCAGTCAGGGTTCTGTTTGGATAGGTGTGTAAGAATTTAATATTGGTGGTAAATAGCTTGAGGTGGGAGGGAAGGTGGGTGGGTTGGGTGGATGCAGCAATGGGTCAGTAGTAGACGTGTGGGTGTACGGTTGGCAATAGGGGGCCTGTTATTGTTGGAATTGAATGTCTAAGAGGATACTTTGAACAAATAATCTAAAACCAACATTTCAACAGATGTCTACATCAAAACGAGAAAACAACAAAAGTTACAGCACCATTATTCAAAGATGAAGCGGGAGATATTTATAGTATGTCTTAAGACTTTCCTGTAGAAAGCGGCCAAAAAACAGCCTCTGTAGTAGTCCTGAGGAATGTCCATTTGCAGACTAAGATAAGACTATTTTTGGAAATTTTCCACTGGAATGACTGGCTCAATAACCAAGCCAGTAATTTCAGTGGTAAATTTTCAAAAATAGCCTTCTCTTGGTTTGAAAATGGAAGTTTTCGATGAGACAATTGAAATTTTCTTGAACAAATCTGAGGGTTAAGTAGTTAGAATAGAGCTTGGGGAATGAACAATAGTATCAAATTGTGACTGTTCAAAAACATTTTGCACAATTTTGCATTCTAGAATCTTGATTGTAACCAGATTCATCCTGAATTGCCTGTCACCTCCTGCTATCAAAGGGGCTAACTGCATTCGTCTGAATAAATAACAATTTGATTGAAAGTTGTTGCTGACAGATTCAGCAACTTTCAGTCAAACTGTTTACAAAATAATCAAAGACTACCTGTTGGAGGCAACATCATTGACAACTTGCAAGAAGAAATCTAGTATCCTTTTAACCCTTTAACCACCGAAGTTGTTCAGGAAAATTTGAATTTTCTCATAGAAAAGGTTTATTTGCAGACCAAGAGACTACTTTTGAAAGTTTACCACTGGAATGACTGGCTTGGTTATTGAGCCAGTCATTCCAGTGGTAAATTTTCAAAATTAATCTTCTCTTGGTCTGCAAATCGACATTTCTCAAGACCACTGTAGAAGCTGTCTTTGGCTGATATGAGTGTTAAAGGGTCAATCAACAAATTTACTCAAGATAATCCTCATTTACAGAACAAAGAGATGATTAATTTTGAAAATTTACCACCTGAATGCCTGGTTCGATTATCAAGCCAGTCATTCCAGTGACAAATCTTCAACAAATATTCATCTCTTGGTCCGAAAATGGACATTTCTCAAGACCACTGTAGAAACCATTTTTGGCTGATTTGAGTGTTTAACCCGTTAACATTTTAATTTGTTCAAGAAAATTTCTCCATTTTTTCATTCGAAACGTTCATTTGCAGATCAAGAAGACCATTTTTGAAAATTTACCACTGGAATGACTTAATACTCGGTTATCGAGCCACAGTCATTACATTTGTGAATTTTCAAAAACAGTCTTTTCTTGGTTTGCAAATGGATATTTCTCAAGCTCACAGCAGAAGGTGTTTTTGGCTGATTTGAGTGTCAAAGGGTTTAAACTACCCTTGAAGAAGCACAAAGCACTTGACTAGAAGCTGATGATATATCATGAAGTACACAGCATGAGAGTGAATGTGGTCTTAATGTCTGACTGCTGAGAGCCAACCAGACAATAGTTTCAATCGGCAATAACTCTGTACATGCTGATTATTTTGAAAACAATTTGACTGAAAGTTGTTGGTGGCTTAACCACCAACAACTTTCAGTTAAATTGTTTTAAAAGTATTCCGCATATTCAGAGTTAAACACCATGGAAAATGTAGTCTGCAGAAATTCAGCAGGCAAGCAGTAATATAAGTAGTTTATCTCATAGCATTATGACTACACTTGTTCCATGTGAAGTGTCTGTCACTTCATGAATACAAAAGTAACTTAATTAACTCACTGAACAAGGTAACTATTCTTAAGTATATGTTCATGGAGAAGATATAATAAGCCCTCATAAATGCGGTCACACGCATAAGCAGACAGGAGAATTTGGCAATCTTGTTAAGTCAAAGCAATCTTGAACCAACCACCTGATGGAGCACAATGTACTACAGTTACAATTAGACAGGTGGTCTTTTAATACAAGTGAATGGCGGGATCGATTTCTATCTATGCTCCACCCATTTCTGGCTAAGCTCCACCAACTTTTAACATGTGTGGAATTGATTTGAAACTATAAAAGCTGAATCTAAATTTCCTTGTACTTATACAGGTAAGCTGTTTAATATTTTGAACCTAATTTAACTGGCGGACATTGTACCCTATGGAATGTTTATGCACTGCAGGGATGATGTGGTACAGCTTTATTCATTGAACAGCTGGTCTAATATTTTGTTGGAAGAACAAGCACTCTCCCCTCTTAATAAGCACACTGAAGGACAACTGCGCACAACCGTGGACAATCACAGACTAGCAACAGCCCACATGTTGTAGCATTGGATTCAAATTGAGTTCCTATTATAAGGCATGTGACCTTAGGGCCTAGCATCTTGGACTTGCTTAGAACCTAGCTCAGCATCACGAATCTATGTGCATGACTATGGTAAATATTGACAATGGACAAATTTTCCTACTTTTGACCATGGAAAAAATTCTCTTACCATGGTTAACCATTTCAACCATGTTTACCATGGTTGACCATTTCAACCTTGTTTACCATGGTTGACATAACATAATAAGGAAGTTAACTCTTTAATTGTAAATTCGTGTCTTTTTGTAATTAAAAAGCCAACCATGCCACTATTTTTGGGCAAGCTTAAATCTGGGGGTCCAAAACTAAAATCTGGGGATTCCATGCAATACCAGGTACATGTGTACTTACAACTACAAGTTTTGGGTGTATTTTTGTGCAAAACCGTATATATAACTAATTATCCTAACTAATTAAGATATTGTAGGTGTCTCCGTCCATCTGTCCGTCACGCTATCTCCTCCCAAACCGTTGGGTGGAATTAAATCAAATTTAGTATGTGGGTTACCCATATCATTCCACTGTGCAAAATGATATTTAGATTTGGCTCTGTGTAACAACGATGCTATTCGCCACGTATCAATGGGTTACACTGGGGGGGGGGGGTATTAGCTGTTTGGCAATAGCTCCGCTACACTTCAGGATGAGGCGACAGGCGAAGACACTCTAATAAATAATAAGCAAGATCGTGCTTCAAATGTTACTGATACTAAACTTTAATAACTGGAAAATTTACTTTAAAATATGTACTGGTGATATTAAACTTTACAAACACTAAATATATCTATATCTAGAAATCTATCTTTAAATCTGTACTCTCACTGAATCTCTCACTCGTTCTCTCTCTCTCCCATTCTCTACATTCATGCTCATTTTATAACTAGCTGTATCTAAGCAAACAAACCATAAAACAAGTTAGAAACATTTAAAGCTGTCTATAACAATTTCTAAAGAACAATTCCAAACTTGCTACTACTTGCTACATACATTTATGAATTAAAATTAAATAGAGATTATTACCCATTTCATTCTCTATACATTGTCATAATGTGGTTAAGGAAATAAAATGAGAACCTGATGATTATTTTGAAAGCAATCGGGATGAAAGTTGTTATACCATAGGCAGCAACAACTTTCAGTCAAATAACTTTCAAAATACTCAGCAGGCCTCGTGCCATAATCCCATGAAACCGGTTTGTGCTATTTCAGAATGAAAAGGGTTTATCTGTTCAACTAGCTGGCTGCTGGTGATTGAGGCTATTGTTCTCCAGGCTAGTGTCTACAGGCGTTGCCACGCTTGATCTAATGGTCATAATTAAAAGCATTCTATTTAAAAATCACTGCTATAATATAATTCCTATATCTGGTTTATTAACACCATAATATCTGCCCCCAGGGGTGTGTGTCAAGGGTCAGAAGGTCAAATCACTTGTAACGCAACTCGTCTGAAATCGTTAGAGGGAACTTTGATATCTGAATCACCCATATCATTGCGGAGTGCAAGAGGCCATTTAGATTTGGCTCCGCCACCAAGGGATGGGGGAGGGGTTAAAAGGTCAAATTTTAACCTGCGAAAATTGATTGTAATGTATCGCTTCCGAAACCGTTGGACGGAATTCAACCAAATTTGGTATGCGAGTTACCCATATCAATTTGGAGTAGCTAAGCACATTTACATTTCCCCCCCCCCCCCCAGGGCTGGGTGGAGGATGGGGGTCAACAGGTAAAAAAATTGATTGTAATGCAACTCCTCTGACATTGTTGGATGGAATTCAACCAAATTTATTATGTCAGTTACCCATATCAATGTGGAGTGGATGAGCACATTTACATTTGGTCCCAACCCCAGGGGGTGGGGGATGGATCAAAAGGTCATGAAATTGATTGTAATGCAACTCCTCTGAAATCGCTAGACGGAGCTCAATCAGATTTTAACCTGCAAAAATTGATTGTAACGCATCTCCTCTGAAACCATTGTACGATATTCAACCAAATTTGGTATGTGAGTTACCCATATCAATGTGGAGTGGATGAGCACATTTACATTTGGCCCCAACCCCAGGGGTGGGGATGGGGTTAAAAGGTCCTAAAATTGATTGTAATGCAACTCCTCTGACACTGTTGTATGGAATTCAACCAAATTTAGTATGTCAGTTACCCATATCAATGTGGAGTGCAAAAGGACGTGTACATTTGGCTCTGCCACCGGGATGAGTTGTGAGAGATGTCAAAAGTTGAAAGCGGTGAATGTGGGGATTTGCGATGACATGTCATCGACCGATCAATCTAGTTAATATTTAGCAACGACATAAAAACTTTCAGGGCTCTTATTGGAACACTGCCACAAGTTTTGGGATTCCAAGCTGCATTTCTGGTGTATATACCCACAAAAGAACCATTATGAGAATCACTACTAAAGTGGGAGGACGAGCCTTCGGGTCATCTAACCATATTGTGGCTCTAAAAGTTAGTTGGTCTCTCTCGCATGTTTGACTGTATATGCTGACGTGGTGATATCTGGGATCACCATAGATTTTGATATTGTCATTTAAGATATTGCTGTTTGAATGGGACCACGTGTCCTAAATCTATGATTTTCTCTTGTTTCATCCAAACGACTCTTGTATGTTTTTACTTTACCTGCCTGCATTGGGTGGGATGGGAGGCCTCTAAACACCCCCCCCCCCGCCCCACACACACCCCACACCCCCACACCCTGCTCCTGCATTAACCTGTACCACATTGATGGCAGATTTTTAAATTTTCAAATTAAATTAAAGGATAAACTGGTGCACATTTTTCAACAAATTTGGTGGAAGATGGTGCTGTCAAAGACAGCAACTTCGTCCATCAAAATTGTTGAAAAATGTACACCAGATTCTTTGCTATTGGCATGGTAAAAGATAGACTATTGACATCAGAGTGTTAAGGGTTAAGAGTATTGACTTTCACAACTGAAGCTATCTTACCCTAATGGATTCTCGATAAAGAAAAGTTATCAGTATTTGTACGGAGTAACATGTTTGTCCCTGGCTACCCATACCAACACCCATTCCCCCAGTGACATTGTAGCACAATCTGAATGGTATTCGATTGATTGCTTTTAATAATAACCTTATATCAATCAATCAATGAAAAGGGCAAACCATTGAAAAGCGGTATTTTCTATCCTATATAGCAATTTAGCGAAATCCTTGGAGAATGTAATTTGAAAGGCAAATTCAGAAGCAGTTAGATAGAATCGATGAATTGATTGAGCTATGTAATCTCTTAATGTTTCCCTTTTCTCACATCCACTAAAAGAGTGGGGAAACACCCGGCAGACATAAAAATACAGGATATGTAATGATTGTGTTATTGAGTACCACTGATGTACAATGCTGTGGACATTTCATCGAAGATAACAGCTTCTAAATCAACGCTATCTGTCCGAAGCATTATGACTTAGAACATTGGAATAGTTCCAAGAACAATGGCAATAGAATGATAATCCTGAATGTTTCCAGCAGATTCCAAGAATAAATGCAATTAACTCTGACATATGGTGATGATATAAGAGCTAATGCTTTGATAGTGCAGAATTTGGTGGGTGGTATCGCACATTGCATATAGGTTTCCTTGATAAAGCAGGTTACTAGGATTGCTATTGGTCCAGTACTGGCCCAGCAACCTGCATTATCTGAGTTGTTAAGCACTGAAGTACTTCCGGATTCAACTTGATTGTTACATGAAAAAGATAGTTGTTCATCAACAAGAAATGATGACGTCATAAACACGCAATGGATGATTCCACTTTTAGCTATTCTTCACCCATCTCTAGCTAACCTCCATCTATGCTTTGTGTGTGCTGGTATCCCAGAATTCCAATTTCCAGGTAAGCTGTTGAATATTTTTAAACTAATTTGACTGGGTGCAGTTGTTGCCTAACCCAACATCACCACCCAACACCCACCAACAATAGCAACAACCTCACCATATCCAAGACACCCCTTACCAGACAAAACTATTGCATCAGATCAGTGTAACTCACCTTTTCTAACCTCACATCAGACCACAACATCTCAGCTCTCCCTACCGCATTTCCTTATCCTCTCTACTCTAATCCCATCTTGCTTCATCCCATCCCACCTCATCCAGGCTCAGCTTATCCTATCTCACTCTATCCCATCACCTCATCCTACCTCAGCTCACCTATCCATTCACACCTTATCCACATCATAACTCCTCTCATATCATCACGCCTCAAGACACTCCATCACACCCACATCATCCAACTCCATCTCAGCTGAACTTTATATACCAGACCATTCCATACCTCATCACATGTCATCTATTTGCATCTGACCTCATCTCATCCCAACCATTTCACCTCACATCATTCTACCACGCCTCATGCCACATCACATCACCTTATACCATCCAATGTCCTTCCATCCCTTCTCATCCATTATCTTCTCATCTCATCACAACTCACTACATCTTATCCTACTTAATCAACCAAACTCGTCTCATCTCATCCCCATCTTGTCGCACACATTCCGTCCCATCTCACCTCAGCACCCCTCCTCATATTACCCACCCACACCTCCTCACCATCGTCTCTCTCCTACCTCCACCTAGCTTCACCTCACTGGCATGAGTGGGGGGTACTATGTATTCATTCTAATAACACCCAGCACAGCCTACCATGACATTACCATATCTTACCTCTCAGTTACTCTACATTATCCACTTCACATCAACTCATCTCTCCCCAACCCCAAACACCATAAACTCTACCCACTATAAAATATGCCACCACACCAAAGCCACTCCACCCCACTCCTACTTTTCACACCACAGCACTATAACTCGCCTTTCATCATCTCACATCAGACCACGTCATCACAGCAGCGCTCCCTACCTCACCTCTGTAATTATCTGAACTAATCTCATTTCATCTCATCCAATTTTGTTTCATCACATCTCACCTCACTGAATCCCACCTCATCCCATCCCATTCTACTCTGTCAACACATTCTACAACGTACCTCATCTCATTTCATCCCATCACACCTTATTAACATCCCCAAACCACAACATCACCATCCAACACAGACCAACAACACCAATTACATCATCACATCCAAGCCACCCTTTTCCATCCCCATCTACTGCACCACATCACTATAACTCATCTTTCCTCACCTCACCTCAGACCACATCATCATCTCAGCTCTCCATACCTCACCTCCTCATCCTAACTCATCTCATCTCATCATCATCACCGCTCATCCCATCCCACGTCATTCAATCTCACCATATCATATCCCACTATCCCATCATCATAACTCATCTCATCTTATGCGGCCACAAGACATCCCATCACATCCACATAATTACACACCAACTAACCCCAACTTTATATTCCAGCTCCTTTTGTAGCAACCATATCGTCCCAATTCCATTTGAACATGACCACACCTCATCCAAACCCATTTCACCTCATCTCATCCTATCACATGTCATCTGGCATCATCGCATTCCACAACACACCACCTTATTACATCCAATTTCCTTCACGTCTCATCTCATCCCCTTCCATATCTCATCACTGCCCATGTCATTCCATCCTACCTCATCTCTACCCAACTTCTTGCAACGCATCCCCATCCTGTCTCATAATCTCTTCCAATCAACACCCCCTCCTCCTATCACCATCACTTGTTTGTGGGTAATACGCATCGTAATCACTCCATTACAACCAACCATCACATTACCATATGTTACTTGTCCATTCCTCTCCATTATCCACTTGACATCCATGCATCACTCCCCAACAGCGAACATACACACCCACCACTACCAACAATATAGCATGGGGTGAGGTAGAATGGAATGTGGGTGGACTTATATCAAACACGCTTATTTTGATAAACACATGTACATTCAATTCGCAATCATAGCAATGTCAATGTATGTCAATACAATTATAGCATGAAAAACACACAATTATCATTATTATTAGTCATTGAGTGTACAGGAGCTGGGGTGAGGTGGCAGGGGATAGAGGAGGAATTCCACCTGCTTTGCGGTTGATACAAACTGTATCTCCTAACCCTAGTGTGGATGCTCCTGTATCATTATAAGGAGATATCCATTGCAATATCATCATCAGATCTTGTAATCGTATGATTTATGCATTCAATGATGTGCAAAATGCGACCATAATAAATCTCTTTTTAGGAGATTGGTGCGGAAAGTGCATTTAGCATTAGGTGACTTCTACTTGTCACAAGCTTTCATTTGATTTCAGTATTGCTAACGTTAGCGATAAAGCCTACAATTTTACATATAATGAAAAAGGTGGGCATTGCACATTATAACGCAAGGCATTAAAAATCCATTTTCTTAAAATGCCCAACGGTGCCACTTTTGATGAGTATATCCCAGAGATAACGAAACAACAATAAAACTTTCCATATACTCCAAAACAATCTTCGGGCAAAAATGCCCACATTTCTTCAAGACCTGACCTTTACATCAAGAGGACATTTGGTTAATCCAAATGACCTTTATTTATGTGTCATCATTAGTAATGAACCTTTCCGGTTTTAGCTATGATCCACCCATTACTAGCTACGCTCCACCCACACCTCGCCGTGTTGGGATTGATCGATCCCTGAATGCCCTAACCATCAATATCCTGAAAACTATACAGGGAAGCTGTTGAATATTTTGTAACTAATTTGACTGGGTGCTGTTGCTGCCTAAGGCATATGATGGGTGGATACTCTGGAAAGGTGAATTATCAAATACTAGTAGCATTATATGTAATCAATAAAGATAATTACTCTCTACTTGAAATTGTCCGTTTTATAGACAAAATTTATCTTTCAAAAAAAAAATTGTGTCAATTTTCAAGACTACAAAAAATTCAGCCCAAGGGTGTCAGGGTGGCAATTTGTAATTAGTACACACCAGAGATAGAGAAACAACAATAACACTTTGTATTGTACACACCAGAGATAGAAAGACAACAATAACACTTTGATTAATACACCCAAGAGATAGAAAAACAACAATAACACTTTCTATGGTACACCCCAGAGACAGAAAGACAACAATAACACTTTGTATAGTACACCCCTCCCCTCCCCCCACCCCACCCAACCACCCCCTGAGATAGAAAAACAACAATAACACTTTGTATTGTACACCCCAGAGATAGAAAAACAACAATAACACTTTCTATGGTACACCCCAGAGATAGAAAAACAACAATAACACTTTCTATAGTACACCCCAGAGACAGAAAGACAACAATAACACTTTGTATAGTACACCCCTCCCCTCCCCCACCCCACCCAACCACCCCCTGAGATAGAAAAACAACAATAACACTTTGTATTGTACACCCCAGAGATAGAAAAACAACAATAACACTTTGTATTGTACACCCCAGAGATAGAAAAACAACAATAACACTTTGTATTGTACACCCAAGAGATAGAAAAACAACAATAACACTTTGTATTGTACACCCAAGAGATAGAAAAACAACAATAACACTTTCTATAGTACACCCCAGAGACATAAAAACAACAATAACACTTTGTATAGTACACCCCTCCCCTCCCCCCCCCCACCCCACCCAACCACCCCCAGAGATAGAAAAACAACAATAACACTTTGTATAGTACACCCAAGAGATAGAAAAACAACAATAACACTTTGTACAGTACACCCAAGAGATAGAAAAACAACAATAACACTTTGTATTGTACACCCAAGAGATAGAAAAACAACAATAACACTTTGTATAGTACACCCATCCCCTCCCCCCACCCCACCCAACCACCCCCAGAGATAGAAAAACAACAATAACACTTTGTATTGTACACCCAAGAGACATAAAAACAACAATAACACTTTGTATAGTACACCCCTCCCCTCCCACCCCCACCCCACCCAACCACCCCCAGAGATAGAAAAACAACAATAACACTTTGTACAGTACACCCAAGAGATAGAAAAACAACAATAACACTTTCTATATACTCCAAACAACCTTCAGTCAAAATCAGCCATGTCTCTTCCAGACTATAAGTAATCTACGAGGTGTTCAGTTTATTTTGTCACAAGATTGCACGATTTCTTGCTGCACACTTTTGGTCAATTGTCTCATTCACAATACCTTTTTACAAAGCCCACAAGCTTACTGACATGCTAGTTTAGTTTGTTAAAAGTTTTCAACATGCCAAGACCTAAAATAAGCGAGAGAGCGGAGAGTATAATTCTCCATCTTTTGAGGAGGGGAATGACGACGTCACTGATCAGAAATGAACTTTTGAAAGAAAATATCAGTGTCAGTGTGAGGACCATTTATCGCGTAAAGAATAACATCGGAAAAGAACGACAATTGACAAATCTAACACATGGAAATTCTGCTACGTTGAAAATCAGAAGAAGACGAACTGTTGTATCAAAACAAGTGATAGACAAAGTGAAGAAAATGATAGCAAGAATTAACCCACCAACACAACGTGAGATGAGCAATCTATTAGGAATTAGTCTGGGATCCGTAAATAACACCATAAACAGTGTTATCAAGGCAAAACTGAGAAAAAAATGTTTGGTTCATAAACTATCCCGAGAGAAGGTTGAAAAGAGGAGGAAGAGGAGCTGGAGGTTGTACCTGAAGCCGTGTGCGGGGAAGTGGAATTAGTCTGGGATCCGTAAATAACACCATAAACAGTGTTATCAAGGCAAAACTGAGAAAAAAATGTTTGGTTCATAAACTATCCCTAGAGCAGGTTGAAAAGAGGAAGAAGAGGAGCTGGAGGTTGTACCTCAAGCTGCGTGCGGGGAAGTGGAAAAACTCTGTCACCACAGATGAGGCTATGTTTTATCTAGGTGGAAGCTATGGAAAACGGTGAGTCTTATGTTAGGAAAGGACAAATTGATATGGACAAGTTGAAGTTTGTTAAACGTGACAGTTTAGCGCCTGGTTTCATGGTATGGGCAGGCGTTAGTCATTACAGAAAGACCAGTCTTAAATTCATTGATCGGAATGTGAAAATCAATGCTGATTATTACATCAAACATGTTTTGAGATCCTTTTTGAAACATGATGTTCCCAAATTATTCCCAGGGAACAAACAGAAGGACATGGTTTTTCACCAAGATAGTGTCTCCTCTCATACTGCACGAAAGAGCTTAACATACTTAAAGCAGAACAATGTTAAATTCATTAGCCCTGAAGAATGGATGCCGAAGTCGCCGGATGCTGCCCCTATGGACTTTAGTATCTGGGGGATTGTCAAGCGCCGTCTACAGAAGCGGAAAGTTACAAGTCTTAACAGTCTAAAATGTGCTCTCAAAACCGAATGGAAGGCACTAAGTCAAACTGTGATTAATAAAGCCCTTTCTTCTTGGCATAAGTGCTGTAGACTGATATATCATGCTCATGGGTCTCAAATTGAACATCTTCTGCAATGAAATTATTTTGTGATAAATTATTGTTGATTAAATACTTATTTGAAATTTGTGACAAAATAAACTGAACACCTCTCATACCTAACAGTTGTGTCAGTGTTTTTAAAGTAGTAAATTAACCCGTAGCACACTGATGTCAATATTCTATCTTTTATGGTGTCAATAGTAAAGAAACTAGTGTACATTTCTCAACAATTTAGGTGGAAGATGTTGCTGTCTACGACAGCACCATCTTCCTTGCTGTCTACGACAGCAACCCCCTTCCAACAAATTTGTCGAAAAATAAGCACGTGCAACACATTTTTTAGTTCGCGTAGAGGTTATGCAAAAATTCCTGGCTCAACCTATTTTTTGGTTACACAATTTTTGTATTTTGTACATAAATATATCGAAAAGGTTACGCAAAACGAAATGGGTTACATAAAATAAATTTGATTAACCCCAAAATGGGATACACCCATTTTCAATTTTGACAGGCCTGAGTTCATCTTTTACTTTAATTTGAAAATTAAAAATTTGGCCATCAGAGTGGTAATGGTTAAGTATTCATAGCCCACAATACATATACATGTATATAGTAATAATCAATGCACTGGATATCTTCACACAAAGATGTTTCAATTTAATCACTAATCATACCTCTCAAATTTCAGCCATCTGTTTATAGTGGTAGCGAGGTCATTTTCTGGAAAGCTAGGTCATTCATGATGGCCAACAAAACATTTGGACAATCAAGTTCCCTTGAACAAATTTGGTTCAGCTGTTATCCCTGATGATATTTCAAGAGTTTTTAGTTGATGCCCCAAGCGGTTTCAGAGAAGATTTTTAGTTTCTAAAAATTTGCTCAAATTCAAGATGGTCATGTCCAAATTGGATGATCAGCTTCCTTTGAACAAACTTGGATCTTTATGCCCTAAGGATGCTTCCTGCCAAATATAATTGAAATCGAGACAGTGGTTCTCGAGAAGACATTTACAATTTTTCATTGCTTTAGTCTGGGAGTTTTTGTCGGGAAAAAGATCCAAGATGGACGCCAAACTGTTTATCCAACAGTTTTCAAAGTGGAAATTTGAGATCAGCACACCCAAAAACAAATATAATTGAAACAAACCCAGTGGTTCCTGAGAAGTCGTTGAAAGAAAATGTTGACAGATGACGGACGGACGACAGAGGGCCAGGTGGTATAATAATACATTATGAGCTGCACTTTAACGTTCAATAATTACTAGTGCATGTTATGCATAAAGGTGCAATAAGACTGGTAATAAGGACCATATCGTGGTATTTGGGGATTCTTAATTGTCATATGACCGTATATAACAACAAAAAAACACCAACAATAATATGATCTTACCATCATTAAATCTATGTCTCACACACCCCACATTTCCAACTAGTTACTTATGCTTTATAAATTAACGAGAAGAAAGGAGAAAGGAGCTGCAACAATGGTTGCAAATTGTGTACCAGTTATATTCATATGAAAGAAGGAACACAAGAATGTCAGTGGTTTATGAGTTAACCCTTACATCTCTGATATCACAATTTTAAATTTTCAAATTAAAGTAAAAGATGAACTAGTATTTTTCAACAAATTTGGTGGAAGATGGTGCTGTCGTAGACAGCAACATCTTCCACTAACTTAGACACTGATAGTGTAAAAGATAGAATATTGACATCAGTGTGGTATGGGTTAAGCTGATGGACTCAGATGCAACCTGTCATGAAGCATCAGATGTCATAATGTAGGAATCCAATTTTAACTATGCCACGCCGATCTCTAGCTAGGCTCCACCAATGCATTATCCCTTGTTGGGATCAATCAATCCTTGTATTCTCTGCATCACAATTTCCAGAAAGCTATGCAGGTAAGCTGTTGAATATTTTGAAAATAATTTCACCGGGTGCGGTTGCTGCCAATGGAATGTTTATTAAATAGTAAAGCCATGCAATTCATACATTATTAATTAAGCGTTTGTGACGAACTTAGCTACGTCATTCATGACATAATTGATTTTGACGTCATCCTACACGTCATGTAGTTGATTATGACATCATATCATTGATGGATAAACTGGAATCCTCCGTCGCCTGTGGCGCCGAAGGCCAGAGCGGGTATTGCGGTTGATGCCATCTGTCTGTTTGTTTGTCTATCTGTCTGTTTACCTGGGGCATTATCTCGGGAATCCTATGATGTACTCGGCAAATTTGGCACATACATTCATACGAGTGACTAGACAATTTTTTAGTTTGGGATCAAAAGGTCAAATATTGAGGTCATTGGGGTCACTTAGTGCATACTAGAATACACATTTTCGTTCATAACTTTGCAATGCAGTCAGTAACAGCTCCCAGTCAAATTGGTTTCAAAATATTCAACAGTATCCCTGAATAGCTACTGAAATTTAGATTCTGGGATTAAATTCAGGTTTCAAAGTTTCAAATCAACTCCAATACATGTACAAAGTGGGTGGAGCTTAGCTAGAAATGAGCAGGACATGGCTAGAAATGGATCCCTGTGGTGTACATGTAGTCGAAGGTGTAAGGTAGAGACAAAATTCTAGAAATGAATCAGGAATCCAATGCTTCCAGCATTTGTAAATAATAAATAATGTCAGCAATGACATATAAATATCTCATGAGCTTCCAGTAGAATAATGTATGAATCCAATTCTATCTATGTCCAACCCATCTCTATAGCTATATGCAGCCCATGCTTTACCCATGTTGGGATCGACCAAACCCTGAACTTCCTGAATCACAATTTCCAGAAAACTATACAGGTAAACTGCTGAATATTTTGAAACTAATTTGACTGGGTTATGTTTCTACAATAGGCAACAACAGCGCCCAGTCAAATCAGTTTCAAAATATTCAACAGAATGCTTATTAAGTAGTAAAGACACACCATTTGTACACCTTGCCAGCCTATTACAGGTTTATGATGGACTATTTCATTGGCCAGTTTTAGCTATAATTCCCCACCCATCTCTAGCTAAACTCAACCCACACTTCGCCGTATCGGGACCGATCGATTCCAGAATGCCCTGACTATCAATTTCCTCAAAACTATACAGCTAAGCTCTTGAATATTTTGTAACTAATTTGCCCAGTCAAATTAGTTTCAAAATATTCATTATTAAATAGCAGACACACAATTCGTACACCAATGCATACATAGGCCATCTTCTATTATGCCTACATGACATACTTATCCGCGTCATTCATGATGTCATTGACTATGATGTTATTCTAGACGTCAAACATTTAATTATGAAGTCATATGATGGACAGACACAGTGAAAAGGTCCGTTGATTATGACATCAATACTTGGTCAATAGTTCCTCTATTAGAGTCACAGGTTGCAGAACAGAGGACAGCTTAATTAAACACCTCTTTCTTCAGGATTATTGGCACATCACTACCCACCAAGGCCTCAAGAATACACACACCCCTCCCCCTCCACGTCTTCATCATGGTTATGCTCTTGTTCATCATCTAATGCCAGATTCCAGTTCTAGCTATTCCCTGCCTATTTCTAGCTATGCTCTCCCTATTTCTAGCTATGCCCTCACTATTTCTAGCTATGCCCTGCCTATTTCTAGCTATGCCCTGCCTATTTCTAGCTATGCCCTCACTATTTCTAGCTATGCTCTCCCTATTTCTAGCTATGTCCTGCCTATTTCTAGCTATGCCCTCCCCATTTCTAGCTATGCCCTGCCTATTTCTAGCTATGCCCTCACTATTTCTAGCTATGCTCTCCCTATTTCTAGCTATGCCCTCCCTATTTCTAGCTATGCCCTGCCTATTTCTAGCTATGCCCTCACTATTTCTAGCTATGCTCTCCCTATTTCTAGCTATGCCCTGCATATTTCTAGCTATGCCCTCCCTATTTCTAGCTATGCCCTGCCTATCTCTAGCTATGTTCTCTCTATTTCTAGCTATGCTCTCCCTATTTCTAGCTATGCCCTCCCTATTTCTAGCCATACCCTGCCTATTTCTAGCTATGCCCTGCCTATTTCTAGGTATGCCGTCCCTATTTCTAGCTATGCCCTGCCTATTTCTAGGTATGCCGTCCCTATTTCTAGCTATGCCCTGCCTATTTCTAGGTATGCCATCCCTATTTCTAGCCATGCCCTGCCTATTTCTAGCTATGTCCTGCCTATTTCTAGCTATGCCCTGCCTATTTCTAGGTATGCCGTCCCTATTTCTAGCCCACCTCTTTTGGACGTATTGAAATCGATTTAAAACATTGAAACCGGAATTCCCAGAATCTAAATTTCAAGGTAACTTAAGACAGGTAAGCTGTTGAATATTTTGACACTAATTTGACTAGGGGCTGTTTTCTCACCATGGCCCCATTAGCTCCAAGTCAAATTAGTTTCAAGATATTCACCAGAATGTTTATTAAACTGTACCTTCATCATAGACATACACTTTCTGAGAGACTTTTATTTCCACTAGAGCGAACTATACATCATTTTAATTGTGACGCCAGCCAGAAATAACCAGAAATGTGGTTGTAATGCAACCATGACGCTTGACTTTACAATGATCTATGAAGTCAAACATAAAATAAATATAGGTTTATCACTACACTTATTAACAAAAGGCACAAGGGCCTGTGATGCTCACCTGGACCATTAGCATTTGAACCATTTGCATTTAAATAGACACGATGGATAATTGATCAAATTCATAATATGATCTATGAAGTTTGACTTCAAACATAAAATAAATATAGGTTTATCAATACACTTATTAACAAAAGGCATAAGGGCCTGTGGTGCTCACCTGGACCATTAGCATTTGAAGCATTTGCATTTAAATAGACATGATGGATAATTTCCGGAAAATCCAAGATCCCCACTGAAAAAATTTACCAATCAAAATTCTCATTACAACTACTGAAGTTGATCACGATAGGAGCTTTCCACCCAAGTTTAATTGAAATCAGGCCATTGATTAAGGAAGAGTAGCGCTTTAAAGGATTTCTGGAAAATCCAATATGAGCAGCAAAAAAATTGACCAATTCAGGATACAAGTTCTGAAGGCTACTCCAATGGGTCATTCCAGCCCAATTAAGTTGAAATCTGCAATGCCATTAATAAGGCTTAGCGTTCTGACAATTTCGGGCAAATTTTTCATAAAATTTAAGATTTTCACCAAAACATTGATACATTCAAATTTGGTATACAAGTTTTGAAGCCTACCCACATATGGTTGTCCCTTCAAAAATTAAATCAAAATCCACCCAGCGGTTAATGAACAGTACCGTTTTGACCATTTTGATAAATTTTTCATAAAATCTAAGATTATCACCCAGTAAATTGATCAATCAAAATTCTGAATAGACATTCTTGAGTCTATGATGATAGGGTCCCTCTATCCAAATTTGGTTGAAATATCTCAAGTAACTAAAAAAGAGTAGCATTTTGACAATTTCCAGTAAATTTTTCATAAAATCTAACATTTTCACCAAGAAAACTGGCCAATCAAAATTCTGAATAGAAGTTTTGGAGGGTACCAGCATAGGATCCTTCCAGACAAATTTGTTTGAAAGTGGTCAAACCGTTAAGGAGAAGAAGCGATTTGATGGACACACGGATGACGGATGGACAGTATGGCTTAAGCCCACATGGCTTTTTAGGCCAGGTGAGCTAAAAACTAACTATCTTCTAATTCTTGGTACAAAATAAATTAACTCTCCTTGAATATATTGTTGTGGTCACCATGCCCACTCTGAGAGTTTATACTAAAAGCATTGCCACGATTTTAGCCCATATACCCGAAAGGTCATCATTCTGCCTCAATAGAAAGTACATACACTTGAAAGGCCGGAAAACCTTCCTCCATGTATATATGCCTATTTTTATATGACATCAGCCTATAACCATAGGTGTGTGCAGGGCCAGTATTCCAGCCTTTTGGGTGTATGAACCTTTTCATTGAGGCATGAATTCCGGCCTTTCGGGTATATGGACCTTCTCACTGAGGCCTGAATTCCAGCCTTTCCAGTACATGAACTTTCTCACTGAGGCTCGAATTCCGGTCTCTCGGGTATATGGGACTTTCTCAGTGAGGCCAGAATTCCAGACCTTCCGGTATATGGACTTTCTCACTGAGGCCTGAATTCCAGCCTTTCGGGTTCAAAGAGTTATTTGCCCAAATCACGAAAAATATGGAAAGAATTTGAAAATGATTTTCATAATGATGGATGCAGTGATGGTATAGATTAAATCTGTAAAAGTTTATTAACATCAGATATATCCTTGATGAATTAAATGTCCATTAAAATTTTTTAACATCTACCTAATAGATGAATCCAGTTTCTCAGTCAATCATATGACGTCATAATCACACATCACATAGAGGCTGACATCATAATCAATTACATCATGATTGATGGGATTATGTCTGTCATAAATGATTAATAATCTGTCAAGTTGTATGAATTGTATGTATTTAGTATTTAATAAACATGCTGTTGACTATTTTGAAATTAATTTAACTGGGCGATGCTCAGCAACAGCACCCAGTCCAATTAGTTTCAAAACAGTCAACAGCTTACCTGTATAATTTTATGGAAAATGAGATTCAGGGAGTGCAGGGATCGATTGATCCCAACACGGCCAAAGCGTGGGATGGAGCTTAGCTAAAGATGGGCAGGAGATAGTTAAAACTAGATTCCTCTATTGTTGGCACACACCGCAGACCGGACACCGCACACCATTTGGATCGCTATGTCGAGCCATCCTCGCCTTCACATAATTAGGATCAACAAATAGCACCAACCTTTCAGGCCGTGTGAGCTAACAAATGGTAAAACACCAACTATTGAGAGATCCATTTTTAGCTATATTCTGCCCATTTTTTAGCTACCCTATACTCTGCCCGTTTCTGGCTAAGCTCCGCCCATGTATTGGGTGTGTTGTGATTTATATACTTTGAATCCTAAATTCCTAGAATTCCAATTTCAAGGCAACCTGTTGAATATTTTGAAACTAATTTGACTGGACCCTGTTGCTGCCCATGGCAGCAAAAACAGAGCCCAGTCAAATTAGTTTCTAAATATTCAACCGAGTGTTTATTAAATAGTAAATCCATCACACATACAATCCGTATACTTGACTAACAATTGCTACTTCATGACAGAGTATTCTCTGTCGATTATTATTGTGTGACGTCAGCCTACATATGACATAATTGTTTATGACATCATATACTTGAGTGACAGACTGGATTCATCTATTGTGATGGAGGATCGGAACCACGGATATAGGTGAATCACCCTTGCATACTGTATTGCAAGTGAGCTACTCCTAATAATTACTATCATCAAAGTTGTCTTATACACTGCATCAGTTGCATTCGTTTCATGTCTATATTTAACTTATCCGTTAGCGGTGAGTGAAAATAGTTCTGCAAATAAAGAGATGTGTCAGTAACGGTGAGAATAGATGAGGAATACCTGCTATACACAATGTTGATACAATATGATTAACCGACGCGTGCAGAGGCAGTAATTTTGACAGGTAAATATCACAGGTATAACACCAAGAGCTGGTGATAATTTACCTACCCTCTGTAGAACGCACCATCAGTCAAACACAATTACGCAATATAACATTTGGGAAGGTGCACAAAGAAATAAACAATTAACTGTTGGTATGAGAAAATACATTACCACGTTTACTGCTAATATTTAGCTGCAGGGAACTGCCGGTAACTTTTGAAATACTGTTGGCATAGCCTCGCTTATAACGCAGCTTACTGGGCTGATACCGGGACGATATTGAAGTATCTACATGGTATCGGCCCAGTAAGTTGCGTTATCTGGGCTGTTGGTGTTTAGGACAACAATAGATTGAGCCATTTCTAACTAATCTCCACCAATTTTGTACGCATGTTGGAAGCGATTTATATAATTTGAACAATGAATTCAATGGGGGAGGGGGAGGCGATGTTTAATTACAATGACTGATGTATCTGCTCTGTGAGATGGGCTTGACTTGATTTTCATAGTGCTGATACTATATGAATATTGGCACACATTTTGATGAGGCCAGGTTGCCCTCAGTTTATTAACCATTTAAAGATCAAGCCAGCCAAAACTGGCCTCTGCAGTAGTCGTGAGGAATGTCCGTTTGCAGGCCAAGAGAAGACTAATTTTTTTTAATTTTCTGTCTTGGACTGCAAATAGATGATTTCTATGAGAAAATTGAAATTTTCTTGAACAGATTCTAGGATGAAACGGTTAACAGTCTTACTTGTAATTTCTCAGGTCTAAAGCGCAAACATTTTTTTGGTTCAGTTCGAACGCTTACAGACATACCACCTCAGTATTTTTTTATCAGACAGATGTGAGAAAAGACTATTG